>JAEIFV010000735.1:0-156512 GCA_018904265.1 Lordiphosa collinella
GAATCTTATATTTAACGGTAAATCAATGATGAAAATAGTAAAATCAAAGTCTAAATATTAAAATATCACACCATTTTTGCTATAAGCTCAAATTACCAAAGATATAGACGTCATGAATCATTTCCTTAAACAAGATCGGATCCAGCACACGAAACTCACCATCACTACCATCCCTTCAATATATTTAAAAAAAGTCAAATTTTGTTACCTTCTGTAGTTTGTTGGCAGAATATCAATATTAGAAAGATGAATTCAATTTATTGCCTATACTGATAATGGTGAATTGAAGTTTCTTATGTAATTGGAGAAGCAAAAGCCGGGATGAAATTGTTAAAGAATTTGTGAAGTATAAAATTCAATTCTTAATTAGTATCAAAGCTTATTTCGTTAAGTCTAGACATTTTGTATGGTTTCTTGCTATCCCAGCTAAAAAGATCACGAATCCACATTAAAAGCGTTTATGATCTGATCATAGATTTTATGTGGCTTAATATTTTGTTTAAAATTTATGAACTTTTTCACTAATTTTAAAAGGTATACAATACTGGAAGACTCGACTGCGATGTAAGGACATATTGATGGTAACATTGCCAATGGTTGATCATGAGATGAGCTGTGCATAGAAAATCAATCAAACTGCTTGCTCATCATTTATTGCCCATCAACTATTTCGCCCTTCCAACTATCTAACAATTGTACATGATTCTTATTTTGGTCAAATCGCCCTCGGATGGTCCACGCACTTGCCCCATATCCCTTTCCACTGCCTTGCCCTCTATCAGAGCTCTAATGGTTGGTTTGGTGGGATCCTTGGCAAACGCATTCTTCGAGTAGTGCATCACACTTAGATAGTCATAGGGTACATCATAGGTCGTGGTTTGCTCCATTGCCATGAACTGAGACCAATATTTGCGAGGTATATTATCGTAATCGATTTCTACATAATCGTTTCGATCCGGACGACTCTGCTCGTGGAACAGGCCCAAAACATGAAACGTCTCATGCTGAATCACCCCCGGCATGGAAAGGCAACGTTCAGTCAGTTGAACATCATGGGAGCCAAAAGGTTGCAAGGGTTGGTATCCAACGCGGGTGCCGCACATGTTTTTAGATTTCTTGTAGTAGATATAGCGACGCCCTGCTGAAGGAGTTCCCCTGATTTCCATAAACTGCAGGCAGGTTTGTTCATTGAACGTGGCCAAAGCCGTTCGCACATTCGTAGCCTCCTGATCACTTAAGTTGCTCGCAATGCGATAGTAGAGCGTTTTCCCAGGCCACCTTTGAAGCGGCGATTGCAGAGCATTGCGGGTCTTGGCCTCTGCCTGCTCATCATCCACATGGATCTCGTTGTAATAGTTCTCATAGGACTCTATGCCCTCAGATAGAACAGAGACCAGGCTCAGAAGTAGAACCAGCACTTGGAGGTGCATTTTGCTTATAACCAATTCGAAAATTCCAAATGTCTTTTTATAGGCCCAATTAAACATTCGGTTATCAGTTTTGGTTTTCTAGTTGTATTTTAGCACTGAAAATTTGAATAAAATAAATTTATTTACATGCTTTATAAAAAAAAACACTGAGGGAAAAATACTCTGAAAGCTTAATTTAGATTTGGCAACCAACCTTAACTCAATTTTTTTTATAATCAGTCCAGAGCGGAATCCCACAGGATTTGAAATACTAAGCGCACCTGGCCATCCCATATCACAGCGAAGCCGACGTCACTCGGACATTTCTGTCAGACTTTGACCGGGTGTGCTAAAGAGACCAGTTTTTGGTTCTGAGAAACAACGATTTATATATTTTAAACGTGTATTTGAAAATTTTACACCTACTCTGGCGTTCGACGCATTGCACCATTGCACACGCTGCACAGTGGCTCGTTTTCCAAAAACTCGTTGCAAAAATCAAATTTCGAGTTGTTGAATTTGGCAAAACTATTGATGCACTTTAATTTGGAATTGATCAAGCTATTTAATAACGTTAAAGAAATAATTTTACTATTTTTTTTGATGTAAGAGCTTTGTAAAGTGGAACCATTTTTCAACTTATTTAATAACGTTTCCAGTTTTGAAAAACAAACAAGTTTTTCTAACTAAGACTACTTTTTGACCTCACTTTCTATGGGATTAGTATAGATCAGATTAGTATAGATGTCTGATTTCGACCAAACTTGGTGAAATCATGAAAAAGCATAATACACTAATAACACTATGCAACAATTTTTTGATCCCGGCTTCTTAATAGTTGATCCTTATGTAAAATTTCACGCTGAATTCAAATCTGCTCTCAGATATGTGGAAAGTAGAACGGTTTTTGAGATATAGCTAATTTTAATTTTTTTTTTTTTTTTTTTCTCTTTTTCTCCACCGATATGAGTAGAAATAAATTTTTCATAAAAAGTGGGATACAAAAAATGTTGAAATTTTGTGTCTTGGTGTAATTACGAAATTTGGAGGCGGTCCCATTTAAAACAAAAAAGTTTTCCTCACTCGAACTAGTTTTTCGACCGATCGTTCCTATGGGAGCTATATGCTAAGTCATCCGATTTCGAGCACACTTTGTAGAATTGTGTAAAAGTATATCAAATAAGAGTATGCCAATGATAAGGACGCTTTTATTAGAAACAAAAAAGTTTTTCTCATTAGAACTAGTTTTCGACGGATTTCGACCAAACTTTGTAGAATTGTGTAAAAGAATATAAATTAAGTGAATGCCAATGATAAGGACGCTTTCATTAAAAACAAAAAAGTTTCTCCCACTAGAACTAGTTTTTCGACCGATCGTTCCTATGGGAACTATATGTTATAGTCATCCGATTTCGACCAAACTTTATAGAATTGTGTAAAAGTATATAAAATGAGTGTATGCCAACGATAAGGACGGTTTCATTAAAAACAAAAAAGGTTTTTTTCACTAGAACCAGTTTTTCGACCGATCGTTCCTATGGCAGCTATATGCTATAGTCATCCGATTTCGACCACACTTAGTGAAATCATGGAAAAGGATAGTAAACTAAGATATACTTACTTTGGAGGCGTTTACATTAAAAACAAAAAATATTTTTCACTAAGACTAGTTTTTTGACCGATCGTTCCTATGGCAGCTATATGCTATAGTCATCCGATCCGGCCGGTTCGGACAAATGTGCAGCGTATTTGTACCAAAGGACTTCGTGCAAAGTTTTGTGAGGAAAGCTTTAAAACTGACGGAGGAGATAGCATAGAAACAGACGGACAGACGGACGGACAGGGCTAAATCAACTCAGCTCGTCGTGCTGATCAAGAATATATATACTTTATGTGGTCGGAGAATATATATACTTTCTTCTATGCGTTACAAACATCCGGACAATTTTATAATACCCTCTGCAAGGATATAAAAAGATGGGATGAAATAAAAAGAAAGCATCTTCTCTTAAAAACTTAAAAAGAAAACATTTTATTATGTTTAATACGTTGATTTCAAATTTGATTTAGCTCATTGAATCATCATAGTCGTAGCTATATTTTTTGTTCTTAAGTGATTAGTTTTAAAATTCATTTTTCAATTTAGAGCTTTAGAGGTGAAATGTGGTATATAACATCACCAAAAAAAACTTATAGCCCTAAATCCACGACACGAAAAAAATTCTGTTTTTACCAATAATCGTTAGACTTAGATTCTTAGAAGACGCGTTGAGTTATATGCTCATCGGTCATTCTTCTGTTGTCAGAAACCACCCTTTTTTTAGCCGAAGCCAACGCTTCGTCAAAAAAAAAAATGCCGCGTCAAAAAGCACTGACAATGCGTCTGTCTCAACCATCCAGAACTTAATGTTTAGCGGAAAATTAAAATACAAATATCTGATTTATTTTCATTAGCGCTTCCAGAGACTGAACATGTCCGATCCTGCCAATGCTTTTTTGTATAGACATACAAACATACGTAAATACATGCACATTTTTATACCCTTGCAGAGGGTATTTTCAAATTGTTCGGATGTTTGTAACGCATTGAAGGATACATCTCCGACCCCATAAAGTATATATATTCTTGATCAGCACGACGAGCTGAGTTGATTTAGCCCTGTCCGTCTGTCCGTCTGTCCGTCTGTTTCTATGCTATCTCCTCCGTCAGTTTTAAAGCAATCCTCACCAAACTTTGCACGAAGTCTTTTGGTACAAATACGCTGCACATTTGTCGGAACCGGCCGGATCGGATGACTATAGCATATAGCTGTCATAGGAACGATCGGTTAAAAAACTAGTTTTAGTAGGAAAAACTTTTTTGTTTTTTATTGCAATGCAAACTTCGTATTTCTTAGTTTACTATACTTTTCCATGATTCCAACAAATTTGGTCGAAATCGGACATCTATTTGGTATAGCTGTCATAAAAAAAGTCTGAAAGTACTCTTAGTGAGAAAAACTTTTATGTTTTAAATGGAAATGTCCTTAAAGTCGGCATGTATTTGTTTTATATGCTCCCACACGATTCTACAAAGTTTGGTTAAAATCGGATGACTATAGCATATAGCTGCCATAGGAACGATCGGTCTAAAAACTAGTTCTTGTGTGAAAAACTTTTTTGATTTTAATGGAAACGTCCCTTACGTTGGCTTGTATTTATTTTATATACTTTTACACAATTCTACAAAGTTTTGTCAAAATCGGATGACTATAGCATACTAATAGCTGCAGTATGAATGTTCGGTCGAAAAAGAAGTTCTAGTGAGAAAAACTTTTTTGTTTTAATTGGGTTCGCCTCCAAATTTCGTAATTAACAGTTTGTTATGCATTTCCATGATTGCACTAAGTTTGGTCGAAATCGGACATCAATATAGTATAGCTCCCATAGAAAAGTAAAGTCCGAAAAGTAGTCTTATTTAGAAAAGCAAACTGCAAGGGTATACAAAACTTCGGCCGAGCCGAAATTAACTTTCCCCTATTTTTAAGTATAATATTAGAACATTTTATGTGCATTACGAAATAAATATGCACAAAAATGAACATTAATTCGCGGTAGTCAATATTATTTATACTTACATTTAACGTTTTAGGTTTGATTTCAGCCAAGCATCTCTATGCTTTGCTTTTAAATGCCCCTTTACGTTTGTCGAGCTGCCACTAGTCTTTATAGTTTTATTACTCAATTTGCACTCTGATTTTTGTGTAATCCGGGTGGCTCAACGGCTAGTGTGCGCGACCGCTGTGCTAGAGGTCGTGGGTTCGATCCCGCCTCGGAACATCTAATGAAAAGTTTTTTCTTTGAATAAACATACACATAATTAGCCATGCAAAAGCTCATCAAACTGCCGTTCGGAGTCGGCGTTAAACTTACGAAAAAAAAAAAATGTGGTCCCTTTCTCTTGCGCGAAAATTAAAGCTCACCCCAACCAGAAAGAATTTAGGAAAAGCTCGGCTCTGGTAATCTGGGGCTGTGTCAGACTAGACAACAATATTTACTTTTCGATAAGAAGAATAGTCTTTCAGCAATTAATCTCAATAAAGTAAGATCCTGCTTTGGATTAAATTGAGCCGACTTTTGATTAATTTATCTTTATGATAATTTTTTTTAAAACATTTTTTTTGCGCTCTCTTCCAAAAGACCACAAGAAACCGTTGATAGCAGCAGTGTGACCGAACGCTCCAAGAGAATGATCGCTGAAAAAAATCGCCAAAAAATATTCGATATCCGATTTATCGCCTCGGAAACGATATATCGTATTTTTGGACAAAAATATCGATATTCGATATTTCGATATTATTTTCGACATCCCTAGTATGCAGAATTAAAGAAGCAGAATCATTATTTTCTTTTAAAACCTCGGCTGCTAATTTTCGTTTTAAACGAGAACCACCGTTTTGGTAAGCCATCTTTTGGCGACCAAATTTATTTGTGGACTTACAATTGCCATCAATTTGAATATTCATACTAGAACCAATCCATTTTGTGTGTTTTCTCTCAAATCTTTCTAGATTTCGACCACAACTTCGCAAGTGCTTCTAAATATAATTGACGAAGTTTTTTATGATTATCGATATCATCAAAGTATGATCTTTATTTAAATTCTCTTTCCTGATTTTTTGCAATATGTGCTGTTTTATTACTTCTTCAGAGCCATTGTTAGTAAAAGTAAAATTAGCTTGTCAAGATGACACAGCCCGAAAGAGCCAAAGCCGAGTCTTCTCTCAATCTCTTGGCTTGTGCGCTTCTAATTTTAGCGCAAGAGAAAAGGGACCTACAGTTTAACGCCGAATCCGAATGGCAGTTTGAGAAGCTTTTCATGGCTAATTACTGCAATGCTGGCGCCAACAGCAAAGAGGTGTGACCGGGTGAAAAGATTTATTCAAAGAAAAAAAAACAAAAAGGAAAAAACTTTTTATTAGATGTTCCGAGGCGGGATCGAACCCACAACCTTATGCACAGCGGTCGCGCACTCTAGCCGCTGAGCCACCCGGACACAGAGCCATTGTTGCTTCTCCAAATTTCAAGCAAGGTTGCAGGGCGTAACACGTAATCAGTTTCAATAAACCCAATTTTTTCGAAAAGGAGCAAGTGGTTGCAGAAAGTGTTAATTACTCATTATTCTCTACACTTTTGTTAATAACTAAGCATTTACAACTTTTTGCAACGCTGTACCATGCACAACTAATGTTCCGCGAAACACAGCTACACTGGTAAGGGTCAACCTAAAATTACACACAAACAACACACGGCACAATTGGACAAAAGCACAAAACAATGATAAACGAGTTATAAAATCATAACATTACATACCTGGGCAAACGTTTTCCATATTTAGACTTGATATTTTACCTTAAACTCTTAGAACAGACTCACTCAAAGTGAAATACTATTTGCAGCCAATTTCACAACAAACACGTGACTCACAATCAGCTGACTTCAACAGCTCGTCAACAAAACAGTGTTGCCTCTAAGTTTGAATTTGTTTTTATACTCTGTACCAAAGGTACATAGAGTATAATAAGTTTGTGCTATCCATGTCCGTCTGTCCGTCTGTCTGTCCGTATGAACGCACAGATCTCAGAGATGGTAAGAGATAGAGGTTGGACATGTATGGGACAAATGATTCTTCTATCTGCAGGCAAATCAAGTTTATTTTAAATTTTGGCCACGCCCCCTCCCGCCCCCGCAATTTGAGAAAAACGTCATATCTTCCACAGTTTAATAGATAGAAGGTTCGAAACTTCTGGACATATATTCTTATCAAAATTATTTATCGATTTCCCAAAGGAATCATAAAGATCGGATCAACGGTCCGTGTATGCTGCAGCCGCGCACTAGCAGCGCTGTGTACCGCTGCCACTGCAGCATCAAAATTTATGTTCGTTGGTACAGAGTATTATATAGTCGGGCTTGACCGACTTTCTTCCTTGTTTTTCCTAATCTAGTACGATTACGTAAATGTTAAAAAACCAGTTAATATTTAAAATTTGAAAAAAATAATTTTTGAGTTTATGCCAAAAAAGGCAAAAAACCAGTGTGCAGTGGAGATATTACCCAAAAATTTTTTTTTAATTCTAACCTGCTTACAACTAATACATATTTTTTTAAAAATAAAACAAAAAACACACAAAAAAATTTTTTTAATTAAAATTTTTTGACCTCAATTTTTTTTTTAAAGGTTCGTATCCAGCACACCGGAATTTCGATTTCATCACATAAATAGAAACATTTTCAAGTAGCTCATGAGATTCAATTTTTTTAACGAAAAAAAATCTTTTTTAATTCGCTTTTTTGATAAAAATGATCAAATTGAATGTTCAAAAAATATACATTTTATCCTTTTGAATTAATTTTTAAAATTCTTATAAAAATCGCCAATGTTCATCAAAAACACATAAGTTAAAGCTTACCAATCAAATTTCGCTCTCTTTTGCAGTCGTGACCTAAAGAACTTCACATCAAAAAAATCTTTGAGGCTTGCAAATTTTAAAGAAAAAAAATCAAGGGGATAACTCTAACAGCTCTAAAGATAATGATAAATCATTATGCAACGTTTTTTAATAAATCGGGCCACTAAGCGCTGGTTGCTACTACATTTATTGAATTGAATCAGTTAAATACGAGGGCGGTCCCAGAAATAGCCGACCTAACTACTAAAACACAAGAATTTATCATTTTTTTTTTTTTTCAACATAGGATCCTTTTAGGTCGATACACTTTTCCCAGCGATGTTCAATAGCTTCGATACCTTTTTTATAATAAGAACTGTGGAGCTCTTCAAAAGAGGCATTAACCTTGGACTCCACCTCTTCATTGTTGCCAAATCTTTTTCCTCTGAGCCATTTTTTCAAGTTTCGAAATAAGAAATAATCAGAGGGAGCTAAGTCTGTCGAATAAGGGGCGTGAGGTAGCAATTCAAATTTTAATTCATTAATTTTAGCCATTGCAATGGCAGAGGTGTGAACCGGCGCATTGTCATGATGGAACAGCAAACGCGGCACCCATCTTGCCCATAACTTTTTCATGTCCAATTTTTCGGTCAATATGCGATGTACAGCACTTTTTGAAATGCCTACACATTCAGTTAAACTCACGAACTTTCAATCGCTGGTCACTCAATACACATTTTTTAATTTTGGCCACCATTTCTGAAGTGGTCACCTCATTTGGACGCCCATTACGATGTTCATCTTTGCAGCTCAAACGACCTCGCATAAACTCAGCCACCCAATATTTTATTGTTGTAAACGAGGGAGCAGAATTACGTAAGGTAGAATCCAGCTCCTTTTTAATATTGGTTGGACTAAGACCTTTTATATGAAAGTATTGTATCACTTAACGATGACCAATTTTGTCCATGTTTGCAAATCAATAACAAGCGTTCTCTATTAAAATCGACCAAAAAAAAAACCGTGCAAGGTAAAGGCACCAAACTTCAAACTTAAGCTTTTAATAGTCGGTACTTCCCCTTTTTAATATTTTTTGTGAACATTTTCCAACACTACTGTGCTAGGTCGGCCATTTCTGGGACGGCCCTCGTAGTTCTTACATGTCGCATAAATAAGCCCACTTATAATTCTCAATTTGGAATTCCGTGCGTGGGGAATTCATAAATAAATACTGAAACTCAGTGTTCAAATGTGATTTTAGATAATTCAACGTTCATATTAAATAATTTTAATACATATGAAGCATTGTTGAATCAATTACGATTGTCTTAGTTTTTACTAAGCGATTTTCACCTGAGTGCACCAACATATGCCGCTCCTCTTATCCAACAGCTAAGTAGTATCCGCTTGTTGCGACTTACATGACTAAATTGTAATTCAATTTGCATAACTTAACATAAGTTCGTATTGCGTATAATATGAACCTTTTACATTGGCGGCAAGTCGACAAGTCATTCGAACGAGATAAAATGTTTAAACTTGTTGTACCTTGGAGTCGGTTTCGAATTTGGTAAATATTTTATTTTTTGTATTTTTGTAAAAGAAAATTGGGTAAAATCTATCCCGAAATGAGTAAAAATGACAGAAAAAGTTTATATTTATGGGGAAACTTTTATAAAGTTTGTGATGTGAACTTGGTTTAATTAACTTAAAAATTCTATATTTAGAGGGTATTGCTGCTTTTTTCGATTTTTTTGCATATTTTTATAGCTTCGATATTTGAGAATATCGTCGTAAATAGATTTTTGGAAATTCGAAATACTTTAGAAGATATAGCCCTTTTAATGACCCAAAGTGACCAGATTTGCCTAGCAACTGCAAACTTTAAACTCGTTTATCTCGAAAACACGTTTTTCGAGCTGGCGGCACTGTTTGCGCCCGTAGTTCTGAACCGATTTTGATGAAACAAAGTGCAATCGACGCAGAATTAACACCACTATGGCCCCTATTTCAATCATAATTTTATGTTTTTTTACTATTTTTTTACACTAAACTAGAAAAAAAAATTGCCCAAAATCGATTTTTCATTTTTCAATGGCCATTTTGTAAAAAAAAACGCAAAATTATGATTGAAATAGGGGCCCGAATTACATCTGTACTGAATTTGACGCCGTTTACTTTTTCCATTTCAGATGATCCGAAGTGGAGTTATCCGAGCCGCCAGCAGGATACCTTTTTTTTCGACGTCCAACTTTGAAGGCTGACAACTTTTTGAACAGCCCTCGTACAAAGGTAAACTATTTTTTTTATTTAATTTAATATGTTCTTTATACAATAAAAAAACAGAATTTAAATAACTATTTCTGTTTTCAAATAAGATTGTTTTTTAAAAAGGTAAAAAAACTGCCTTCCAAGCAGCAATACCCCCTTAAATATACTTAACACAAACGGAGCTACATCATGGCGTTCAAAAAGTGAAATAAAGCCCGCGGGCATTATTTCACTTTCAAAAGTGAAATAACGCCACTAATGAGAGAGAAATAACAGCCGCGGGCTTTATTTTTTCAAAAGTGAAATAACGCCACGAATGAGTGAGTAAAAAATATCCGTGGGCACTATTTCACTTTTGAGAGTGAAATTACACCCGCGGGCGTTGTTTCACTTTGAAAAGTGAAATAAGGCCCGCAGGCATTATTTCACTTTCAAAAGTGAAATAACACCCGCGGGCTTTATTTCATTTTTTGGAGTGGCGTTATTTCACTTTTTGAAAGTGAAATAACGCCCGCGGGCGGTATTCTCATTCATTGGTGGCATTATTTCTCCTTTGTGACTATAAGGAATATATTAAAGGAATATATTAAGGGAACACACTTTGCGATGAGCAAAAGTAGATGGTTTTTAAAAAATTCCAGAAAAAAAGTATAACAGATTTTTTAATTTTGTTTTTTTTATTTAATAGTTAATGAATGAAAGGAAAATACAAAAAATTTTTTGTCAATATGAGGGCCGTTCAGAAAGTTATCAGCCTCCGAAAAATGATGAATAAAAAAGGTGCCCACATGGTGACCATGGTTGCAGCACTTGGGATGATTTGAAAAAAAAAAAAATGCGGTTATGTTTAGAACTAATGTGGCTATCGTTCGGCCCTTCGAAAAAAAGAAAATTTTTTTGTCAAAATGGCGGACATTTAAAAACAAAAATTTTTTGGCCTTTTTTTGTAGTGTAGTGTAAAAAAAGTACACTTAAAATATAGGTATCCAAAAGTTGGAGGGCCGAACGATAGCGACGACAATTCTGCGTCGTATAAGCCTTTCCGGAGCAAAATCGGTCCACTGGTTTCCTCTAAATCGTGGCCACCAGTTTGAAAAACGTGGTTTCGAGATAAACGCGTTTAAAGTTTGCAGTTGCTAGGCAATTCGGGACACTTTGGGTCATTAAAAGGGCTATATCATCTAAACTATTTTGAATTTTTGAAAATCCTTTTAGGGGAATATTTTTGAACATCCAAGCTACAAAAATATGCAAAAAAAAAAAAAAGTCGAAAATTTTTTTTCCGCAAAGTGTTTTCCCCCCTAAATGAACTGAACGAGAGCGTAAGACGGACGGACAGGGCGATATCTCCTTTCAAAAGTGAAATAAAGCCAAGCGGGAGTTATTTCACTTTTGTCATTTAGAAGAAAATGATAAGATAAGGTTTTTTTAAGGAAAAGGAAAAAAAGATGAGTAAAACAAGAGCGAAACAGTTTCATTCGTCTAGGTGACAGATGACTAAACATCCTTATATCGAATATCTTCCATCAATTTATAAAGCCCGGCACTTTCGGGAAAGTTGGTTTTAAATCTCTAACTAGAATTCCTTTTTACAATTTTCTCTGTTCTTTGTTATTTTTTTGAGGGAAAGAAAAAAAAATGTATAGCCTTCAATTAAGTTTGCCACACTAAGGTCATCTGGTCACTTTGACTATCAACACTTTCAGGATCGAATTAAAGTGAGTAAACTTAAAAAATTGCTTAGGACATACTATTAGTAGTATGGCCATTAAGGTTTACTTCTATAAATATTAAAAGACCTATATAATCTAAATGGTTCCATGTCTATTGATCACAATAATTGATCTTATACCTAGAAACGTTGAAAATCGCGCGATTTTAAAAAAAAAATTGTCAATTCAACACAAAACCAATTTAAGAAAAAACGGTATTGCAGACTTTCGTTCACAAGAATTCATGATTTCGTTACGCTTATAACGGATTTTTCTCTCTGTGCTATGAAGATCAGTGGGAGGTCGATGCATCTTAAGAAATCAGCGGATCTTTAATTAATTAGTTACTTTTTTACGACAGTCAAATTCTATGAGTTTTTAGAAAAAAGTAATATATCACCCGTGGGCGTTATTTCACTTTAAAGAGTGAAATAACACCCGCGGGCGTTATTCACTCCTGAAAGTGAAATAAATGCCGCGGGCTTTGTTTCACACTCATTAGTGGCTTTATTTCACTTTTGAAAGTGAAATAAGGCCCGCGGGCTTCACTTTTTAGGGGTGAAATAAAGCCCGCGGGTGTTATTTCTCTTTCAAAAGTGAAATAAAGCCCGCGGGTGAAATTTCACTTTCAATAGTGAAATAACGCCACTAAAGCCCGCGGGCTTTATTTCACTTTTTGAAGTGAAAAAAGGCCCGCGGGCCTTATTTCACCTGGCGTTATTTCATGCCCCCCACAAATCATACATAGCAGACAAAAATTTCTTTTCACAGACATTAGAATTTCTCAATTGTAAATATTTTGTATTAAGACTACAAGAGCATATCGTCTTGATTGTGTGAGCGCGTCAACCGAGATTGCCTCGCCTTTTCTCGGCTTTCGATAAGCTTTTTTAATAACTAGCTCAATACCCGGAGTCGCCCGGGTCCTTTGCATTATGAGAATATGTTTCAAGTTTCAAATCTACTTTAAGATTTTAACTTGTCCAACCTTGTTCAAACCGAGTTTTAAATATGGAAAATATCAAACTTCTTATTTCCAACCCACACACCAAATTTCCAGTTTATTGGGTAAGTAAATTTCTAAATTTGTTAAACGTCTAACACTTACATTATAAACCTTCAGACCTCTTTTCCAATCAAAAAGTGGTGAAAGTGGTGATTTTGTAGTGGTTCAATTGGATGGTTCGAGGCTAGGAGAATATCTAACTTCATTTCATTTCATTTCCAATTTTAGGTTCTTAGTTTAAATAGCTTCAGAGATATGGCTCAAAAGTTTTGAGTCACATTTGAACCGGTTCCATTTTTGCACTCGAAACGGTTCTGAGCCAGCAAAATATTAAACTTCACATTTTTAGCCCACAGACCATTAGTATGCATCAAGTTCCTAGCTTAACAAGCTTAAAAAGTTTTTGAGATATGGATCTGAACCATTGATGAACCGGGTTTGAACCAGTCAAATATTCAACTCCACATATCCAACCTACAATTTCAAGTTCGTAGCTTAAACAACTTCTGAGATATGGGTCTGATCCACGATTGAACCGGTTCAAAAACGGTTCTAAGCCATTAAAATATTCAACTTTATAATACCAACCTTTATACCAAATTTCAAGTTCGTAGCTTCAATAGCTTCTGAGATATGACTCTGAACCACTTTTAAAACGGTTTTATATTGGATTCCATATTGGAACCGGTTCAAAACCACTTTCGGTTGGAAAATATCCAACTCCATATTTTTAGCCAACAATCCGAACTTCAAGTTCATAGCTTAAACAACTTCCGAGTTATGGCTCTGAACCACTTTTGAACCGAAGCAGATTCTGAACCATAAAAATATCGAGCTCCATAATAACAACCTTCATACCAAATTTCAACTTCGATTCATGAATAGCTTTTAAAAAATGGCTCTGAACCACTTTTGAACCGGTTGCAAATTCAAACCGGCTAATATATATCGATATATGTAAAGTTTGGAAGGTCTATCTAAAAAATTGTGACTCTGACAGTTTTTTGCGCTTAAGGGGGGAGGCGGAGGAATTTTCCAAATCTGAAACAAACTCGTTTTGAATCGGGTATACACCTATCTACATGCAAAAATTTTGTGGCTCTAGCTCTTATAGTCTCTGAGAAACACGCGTTCATACGGACAGACGGACAGACGCGGCGGACAGGCGGACAGGGCTAAATCGACTCGGCTGTTGATGCTGATCAAGAATATATATACTTTATAGGGTCGGAAAACCTTCTACCTGTTACATACTTTTGCACAACTTCATGATCGCCCTTTTCCCATTTTCAATGGGAACAGGGTATAAAAAAGAAAATTTATCCTATTCAAAATCAATCTGCGCGATAGGCTATGAGACTCCAGTGAACTTTGAGCTCTTGTTCCCGTGGACAAAGATTTGTCGTCAATGCCGAACTTGAAAAATGCAAAAATTGTCATTTAAACAGCATTTTAACATATTAGTTTAAGTGCTTACCTTCGACTATTTCCACATTAAAAACTTCTCTCGAAATTGCACCCATAGACCTAAAGGAGGCACTGCCTCGTCTAAGTTATCTAAGTCATCTTCTGAAGAAACTGCAAACATTGATATGTAACTTGGGCAGCTGAAAAAAATTCACATACACATAACGAAGAAGCATTCATATTTGGTACATACATACATACAAATCTTTTGTTAGTGTGTACAACAAACGGCCAGAATTTACGCAGTACTTATAAACAAATATTCACCCTGGCTTAAAGTGCGAGTTATTAAAAAAACTCGGCCAAAAATGTATGGGGCATTCAAACTTAAAAGGCAACTTAATTTTTGTATGTACACAGCCATGTTTATGTACTCATGTATGTATGTATGTAAATAACAAAAACACAATATGCACGTCGGTATAGTCGGTCAAGCCCGACAATAACATCCTCTGTACCAGTAAAGTGCTGCCCATCAACGTTGCGACCGGTGCTGCCCATAATTGTTTGTTTTCCTTATAAGTCAACAACCGTTCATCCGACCTTTACCATTCTTTTGGCGGATCGATAAATAATCCTGATGACTAAAGATGTCCAGAAGGAACGAGCCTTCTATCTATAAAACTGTGGGAGATATGACGATTTTTCCAATTTGCGGGGGCGGAAGGAGCGTGGCAAAAATGGAAAATAAACTTTATCTGACTCCAAGTAAAAAAAAAAATATTCATACATGTCAAACCTCTATCTCTTACCATCTCTGCGATCTGTTTGTTCATAGGGACAGACGGACATGGCTAGATCGACTCGGCTGTTGCTGCTGATCAAGCATATATATACTTTATAGGGTCGGAGATGCTTCCTTCTGCCTGTTACATACTTCTGCACAAACTTAATACATATACTCTGTGTACCTCTGGTACAGAGTATAAAAATGTCCCTAAGTATTCGCTTAACAATAACACCATCGCTGCTAAAGTCGAGACGCATGCTAACTGGAAGACGATTGTAAGTACGGAGAGCTCTACATATCGGGTCATTTAGGATATAATTGGCTTAATGAGTCTCCAAACTAAATGGGACCATGGCACGCAAAGGTCTGGGCGGAACATTGAATGAAATCTTTTCAAGTAATATTGTACAATTTATATTACCGACCACAATATCATTTAATAAAATTAAAGACGCAATTGTCCTTCTATCCTCGATGTAATAGTTGACAGCTACTCATATACGGTGGAAAAGGCTCCGAAAAAATTTAAAGGGGAAAAAGCAAATTTAAGGAATCGTTTCTGTAGACGCTCAAGCCTTTTTTCGTGAACGGCAGCGGAAGGATTCCATATAAGAGAAACATATTCAAGCCTAGAACGCACTAAGGCAGAGTACAAACTTAGCCAAGTGTAGGGATCACTGAATTGTTTGGAATTGCGCTTTACCAAGTCCAGCATTGAATAAGCTCTGGGGAGAATATAGTTTAGATGCTCAGAAAACTGAAATTTGGAGTCAAACACCACCCCCAAGTCCATAGCTTCATACTGTCGTCTTAAAGGGTGATGACTAATGGAATACGATGTTAATATAGGCAGCTCGCATTTTCCCCATGAAACAAAGAAGCATTTTAAAAATTTAAGAGGCAGCAAATTGTTCGAATTGGCCATATTACCCCCAAAGACCCTTTCGTAAGTCGTTTGAACAGTTTAGTCTATGGTCCTTCCCTGAATTTTTGGTGTATCTTGCGGGGAATTTAAGCACTTTCGTAGAAAATTGATTAATTTTAAGATAATTCGTCACTGATTTTAAAAAGACCCTACCGACACACTATTGCCTTCTAAAGACTATAATACCCTCTATGCATCTACAACCAGGAATTCAATTAATTGCCATCCAAAGATTATAATTCCCTTTATGCATTTCAAGTGCCTCATTCCGCTTAAGATGGCATTTTAATAAATTTTTGAAAAGTGTCATTTTAGGCACTTTTAACAACTTTGACCATTGATTTCTTAAAAACTAACGTGCTAGAGAAATTCTGAAAAAAATAGTAAACTAATTGCGATCCTGAAATTTCAGATTATAATAACTTAAATCATGTACAGAAAAGTCATCTCGAAGAAGCAGAAGTGGCAAATAAATATAAAAGTACAGGAATGGCTTAATCCAATCAAAATTTGAAAACGTACATATTACAATTGCAGCACGCCGCTTTCATCGATCTGCCATTGCTATACAAGAGGCCACTTTTCACTTTTAACTTAATTATTCATGATTACGAAAACCATCAACGGTTTTGCTTTATTTGGCATAAATGAGTCAGCCTTAGAGAAGCAAATGAAATTTCATAGTGCTAATTTAGACTCCTAAACTTCAAATCCACCAACGAAAGCAAAGGGCGATTTTAAGATTTTGGATCCTTGGCGAAGACGAATCTACTTTGCAGGAAGGTAAATGATAAATGGCTGCGTTACAGAAGAAATGATTTTGGGAAAACGAAGTACAAAACCTATTGAGCTAAACGGAACCGCACGAAGTCTTAAACGTCGTATGGAGAGAAGTGAATTTATTTACAGTAGTTACTTCGGAGTCACTCGTTTCTAAAGAAAAGAAAATCGACCTCTTAAGCATTCTACACCTCATTAATCCATGCTTTCACGATTACTTCAAAAGTTTGAACAACGGCCATGTTCCCAATGTCGATACAGATTTACTGTTGGCAAGCAGTAGTCTTGAGCAAGATTTTTATGATGTGTAAGATAACCTGGTGGAACAACCAAAAACGACTTTCCTTAATAAACTAAATACATACACAAACTTTATATAAATACATTTGTGCAAAAGTATGTAACAGCCAGAAGGAAACATCCCCGACCCAATAAAGTATGTAGTATATTCATGATCAGCATCAACAGCGGAGTCGATCTAGCCATGTCCGTCCGTCTGTCAGTCCGTATGAGCCGTGCTAGAGAAATTCTGAAAATTGGCTTGTGCTCAGCATAAAAGACTCCGTCGAACGGTGTTAATTTCATTCCTCGGTCCGCGTGAACCCAGTTTTTGTTGAACTGTGCTTTTTATTAAAAAAAGGGAACATGTGCTCATTCGACAACCAGAAGGCAAGTTCTACAAAGGTATGTAAAGCTGATAAAGAAAACTCGGGCAGGTTAGGTCTTCCCTTTCATGGCGCAGCTACACCATCTCTTCTGGCCACCAGTGTATACACACCTGATCATATTAATAGGAACACACATCAACTCTGACTTTAAGGTAACAGAAAACAGTTTAATTCATTGTTTCAAACTTAAAATTTGTTCTTATTGGTTCTTAAAATATTTGTTTTTAATAAAAAAAAACTTAATTGTAACATAGAATATAACATAAAAGAGATCATTTTGTGTTTCAGATACGTTTTCAGTGTGATCATAATAATAGGTACACTTCATGAGTTGGTAAGAAAAAAAATTTTAATTTCCATTTTGTGTTCTTTTTTTAGGTAAATTAGTATTTCCTAACTTAGTATCCAGGGGATCCACCTCTATTTTTGGCCACAACTGCTATTCTTTTTGACCGGGTGGCTCAGCGGCTAGAGTGCGCGACCGCTGTGCATGAGGTCGTGGGTTCGATCCCGCCTCGGAACATCTAATGAAAAGTTTTTTTCTTTGAATAAAACTTTACACCCGGCCACACCTCTTTGCTGTTGGCGCCAGCATTGCAGTAATTAGCCATGAAAAAGCTTCTCAAACTGCCGTTCGGATTCGGCGTTAAACTGTAGGTCCCTTTCTCTTGTGCTAAAATTAGAAGCGCACAAGCCAAGAGATTGAGAGAGGCTCGGCTTTGGCCCTTTGGGGCTGTGTCATCTTGACAAGCTAATTTTACTTACTTACTTACTGCTATTCTTTTTGGCATACTTTTAATAAGAGCCTGGCAGGTCTCCACTGGTGTCTCATACCAGTTTTTGGACACCTTCCCATAATTTTTGTTTATTTGAAAATGAATGCTTTGCCAATTTCTTTTTTAAGTCTCCCCACAAGTTTTCAATGGGGTTAAGGTCGGGGGATTGGCTTGGCCACTTCAGAACGTCAACTTTTTGGTCCTCGAAAAATTTAGATAACAGCCTTGATGTGTGTTTAGGATAATTATCTTGCTGAAATACCCAACGTAATGGTATATTTTCCTCAGCATACGGTACCATAACTGTTTCCAATATGGATTTGTACTCTTCAGCATTCATTTTGTTCGTAGTCTGATAAATTGGACCTACGCCGTACCAGGAGAAGCAACCCCATACCATTATATTGCCACCTCCATGTTTGACTGTTTTTTTTTTGTAAACCGTGGATGGAATTCCTTTCCATTAGGGCGTCGAACATTCCTTTCACAGTCATTCCCAAACAAATTAATCTTGGTTTCATCGCTCCATAATATGTTTCTCCATTTTTTCTCCCCGGTGCATCCTACCTAGTCTTTGTGGTCCCTTGCAAAAGAATGCCTCATGGTAATATTTTTTTGCGCATAAGTGGGACTTTTCTGGCAATTCTTCCTGGTAGGTTGGCATCTTGTAGTCGTCTTCGGATAGTTGGAGCACTAACAGAATTTCGGCTGCAATAGCCTTCGATGACTTAAATGGGTCCTTTTTGCTCAAAGTTACTATGTAGTGGTCAAGGGTTTCTGTTGTTTTTGTGGCCTTCCACGGGTTTCCTGTCTTGGTTTTCTTTCTAGTGCATTTTTAACAAAATTATGAGACCTGTTATTTAATTTGGCGATGGCTCGTAAAGATTTGACTTCTTTTTTCAGACTAAGAACCAATCGAGCTTCTTTTTTAGTACAATGAGAATTTCGACCCATTTTTTCTAAAAAAAATAATTATTTAATTCTCTGTATTGACAGGAGCTATACTTAATTTACCTTTAGCTACCAAAAGATCACTGATTACAAAATTAATCACTTGATACTTGTGAGAAACGGAGACTGTACCTATTATTATGATTTATGTAAAAGCTTTGATATCCGGGCAGCCCCTCTTTCAACTCTTTGTCAGGCATTGACAACAACAAAAAACCAAAAATTAAAAAGTTGTCTACACTAAACGTACGAAAAAACCATCTATAATTAAAAAATTCCGGTGTGTACCTATTAATATGATCAGGTGTGTATATACTTATGTGGGCAAATGACGCCATTAACTTTTTCTTTATAAAAACTCCCAAAAGAATATTGTTTTATCTTTTCCTAAATTCTTTTTATATAAAATTTTTTAGAAGTTGTTTGTCTGTACTGACTCCTCTTCATCAATTTTTAAATTGCTATGCTTTGAAGCCATCATTGGATATAATGATCACAGTAAAAATAAAAATGTCCCTTGTTTTCCTGAGTTTTTCGGTAGGCTGACGAGAATCTCCGGGCCCCCGACTATGAACGTACCCCCGTTTATGACGAACCAAACCCTGAAATTCCGCTGTTTGTATTGCGTATGTCCGAAGCCCCGCGCCCACCTACCCACTCCTTTCCGAACTCCGGCCCCCTCCCCCCCTAACCGTCTACTACGCTTTCTTTACTCGCTCCCTCTTCTTGCCCTTTTTTGATCTACGACTCCACTCTACGTTTCTTTCGTTCTTTTTCTCACTCTCGTTTGCGCCTCTTTCTTCTTTTTCTTTTTATATGAGTTTGTTGGCACTTTTCCTTATGCATCGTTGTCTCGTTGCACGCCCCTTTTGGCCCGCCTTTAATATTTTGTTTTTTTTATCTACTCTGCATCTTACGGTTCTCTCGTCACTCACCAACACCCCCGACCATTTTCCGTTGCCACCTCTTACATTTCCCGCTACCTTCTTCCTCTTTAACTCTCACCTTTTACTTACCTCACAATCTCATTCGCCACTCTACCGTGATATGGTTCAACCACTCCTTTTTCTCTGATCCCCGCAGACCCTCCACTCAATTTGCATTAGATTTTTTTTTGTCGTTATCTCTTCTTTTGTTTTGATGCACATATTCCTATCCTTTTTTATTGTTAGAGCCTTTCCTTTGCGCCATACCGAAGCCCTTGACACTGATTCCTAATTATATCTTTATGCGTTTCGCCGACTAATCGATCCCGTTTTCACAAACACAACCCAAACACCATTTTACCCCTTCTTTTTCCTTTACGCACCCTCCTCCCTGACGCGGGCGCTTTGGGGCAGCCTTCCCGAACACAATCGCCAACTGAAAACATGAAAAACGCCTCTGTTTTGATAAGAACAAACACAAGACACCCCACATAAGTCGCACATTGCACAAGCCTCATTCCTTAGCTTCGATTTAGATACATTTAATTATGTTCTTTACAGGTTACATACATATATCGCATATACTTTCAGTATGTTTCAGTAGGTTCTACACAATTAAGCTACATTTGCCCATATAGAAAACCAAGCAAACAAAAAATAAATACATAAAGTAAAAACGTAAATAACTTTGTTTTTCCAAAACTCTGTTTGTCGTTTTATTCCTTGGGCAAAACGCATCAGTTAAGAAGTTGGGCGGGTTTTTTGTTTGTTTATACTAAATACTCGTACACACAGAAAATGTTTTTCTTAGATTTCAGAAAATCTAGCCATAAAATGGTTTTGCCCTTAACTTAAGAAAATTTTCCCAAATTTGTGAAATTTTTGACCTGAATTTTAAAAAAAAACTAACCATTAAAATATAAAACCCTAAAATTGAGAAAAAATTTCCTAAAAATAAGAAAAAACGATGCACTCGTCTTTACCTAAAAACAAGAAAATAATTTTCTAAATTTTAGGAAAGATGCTTGCAGTAACGAGCTTCGCGTTTGACGAAAAAACGTGTTTGAGACCTCAGTGCATTGTAAAAAAAAATCGGAAAAATATACAGGCCTGTTCCCATTTCCGAGTGGAATTAAAAAGTAAAACGATCGCAATTCCGAATCGTTTTCATTTTGGTGTTCCCGTTTCCGAGTGAAATAGAAATCGATTGTCTTTTCGAATGAAAGTGCATGCGCACTGCGCATGCGCTGATTCGGAATTGCGAACAGCTAGGTCTCATTTCGATCGTTTTTGCTTTCGTCTGCATGCAATTTCTGAGGTACAAGTTTAAAATAAAAGATTTTAAATCAAATTACACGCTTAATATATCTATTGATACTTCAAAATCTTGACAATATTTGACATGTTAAAATAAAAATACTTGCAAGAAGAGAAGAATCACCGTTGCCAAGAAAATTGCCATTTACTTTTCATTCCACTGACTCTCAGGCAAAACTTTTGAAACCGAATAACTTGATCGTTTTTCGGAAACGGGAACAGCTACCAATTCCGATTCCACATGATCTGATCAAACGCAAAACCCTTATTTCAAGAAAAATAAAGTTGTATTTTTTGTGAAAAGCCTTTTCTAAAATTAAAGTAAGTTAACCCTAGGCTCAAAAATAAGGGCGATTTTCTTTATTTTAGGGCGATTCTGGCCTTTTTTAGAAAGAAATTTTTCTGGGTGTACGCGTAATATAACAAGGGCCTGGACGGGCGTGCGCCTGATCGCCGCAGCTATGAGGACAATTGTTTAGCTGCTGCTCGATCGCACGACACACACCCTTTCCCGGCGTATACATAATATTAGATTATCCGTAATTCATACAAAATAGAGTAGAGCAAGAACACAATAAAAAAAACACATTTTGCAAGCAACAATTTTATAGAGCGTGTTTTTGGGTCTGTTTTTTCCATAAATGTTGTTGTCGTTGTCGATACGTCATCTGAATACGTCTCCGAACCGGATCCTCCTGCTTTTCAGGACTCCGGGGCACTTCGCTTGCAAACATCACAAATCAGTTCCTAGTCATTAATAACGCTCTCCATCAGCTCCATTTTCTCTCCTAGTAATAGTCGTAGTAGTAGTAGTTGTTGTAATGTGGCGGGCGGTTGAGTGAGTGAATTGAGTTTGAGTTGACCCTCGTCCAGGCGCCGTTTAGTGCAGCTCGATGAAGTCGTAGAGGGCGGCGGGAACGACCTGCTCGTACTTGATGTCATGCTGCTTGATGGTGCGCGCAGCCAGACAGGCCAACGATGTGTACTTCATGGGGTCGAGGATCTTGTGCAAAGGAGTGGGCGCCAGCAGACTCTCAAAGGTTTCGCCAGCATCGTTTTTGGTATCCTAAAGGAGAAAGAATGCCGAGGGGTTAGTTGAGTAATTTTATTGCTTCTTCTTTTCTCACTTACCAAATGAGCTCCTCCCTCGAGTAGTGTATGCGCCAAAGGCTCTACATATGGTTGCAAGGTGGCTGCCAAGTGCAGCGGCGTATTGCCCGCGTCATCCACAGCATTGGGATCAGCCCCCACCTCCAACAGGGCCTTGGCCAGCGTGGCCGAGGGGAACTGGCAGGAGGGATAGCGACCCACGAGAGTGCCCTCGCGATAGCAAGCATAATGCAGGGCGGTTCGGCCCGAGCGTACATGAACCTTCAGCCGATTGAGACGATATAAGGCACTCATCACCTGATGCCTCATGTCTGGGCAAAAGCTTTCCGTATCCAGCAGTGAGCTGAGCAGGCAACCTATGTGCAGGGCACTAACCAGAGTGCGGCTCAAGGCATTCGGATCATGATTGCCGTCATGCTGGTGCGCCGACAATAGTGTTGTGGATGAGGAGGTGGACGATGAGGTTGATGTGGCTGAAGAGGCTGCACAAGAAGGCGACTGTCTGGGCTGTTTGCTGGCTGTCGGCAGCTGCTGCTGCTCCAGTGTAAACGCCTGCCCGCGTTCCACCTCTAGGACGGCCTTGTAGAAAATAGTCAACATGCCGTCAGCCTCAATGGGCGGCACCACACGGCCGCGTGGCAACAGTCGACCCGCCTCCACGAGCATAAAACTGAAAAGCTCGGCAAATGAAAGCAACGATGACTGTGTCATGGGGCTGAGTGGCTGAAGGATTTTCTGTTGCATGGTCAAGGCATACGACCAGAGCTCAATGCAGCGATCAAACCGCCCAGCGTCGGCGTAGTGGGCTCCCCTGGAAAGATTCATTCACTCAGGATCGGGGTGCAACATTCCTAACGATTCTCACCTAAATCTGATGTAGTAACTGGTGTCCGGATGTGTGGGTCCTAGAATTCGCTGTCGTATGACTAATGCCTGCATACGCATCTCGTCTGGATCCAGGACCAACTCCTCTAGCTCCTCAATGCTGGTAACCTCGCTGACCAGCTCATAGGCCGGCACTGGCTCTTGCACCTTTTTGGTCAGTGGCGGCTCGAGGGCCCGTTCTTCAAGAGCTCTTCGCCACAATGTCAAGGCCACAGCCATATCACGTTTCTTGTCCACATAGGTGGCTCCCAGCAGCTCCAGCGCATCGATTCTGGCCTCACGACTCACACAGGGCAATGTGATCAGGTGCTCCACTATGGGCATGTGTCCGGTAACGCTGGCTGCCAGCAATGGAGTCATGCCATAGTAATCTACATCCATGGTGGCGCCATGTTTGAGCAACAGCTGTAGAATTTGCAGCGAACCCGATTCGGCGCAGTCGTGCAAGGCGGTGTTGCCCTTGATGCTGCAACGATTCACGTCGGCATTCAGCGAGAGCAGATACTGAGCGATGCGATAGTGACCTTTGTAGCAGGCAATCATCAGGCAGGTGTGGCCATGGCGATTTGCCACTTCGAAGTCTAGGGGGAGAAGGAGATTAGCTAGTTGAATTTGCATATGCTTCAGCCACTCACCCGCTCCATGATGCACCAGGTATTTGACTATCTCATAGTGTCCATCAAAGCAGGCTGCCCGCAATGGAGTTGAATTCGTTCTTGTTGTGCTGTTAACATTAGCCCCCCTTCGCACCAGCATTTTGAGTATGCCCAAATGCCCCGCGGCAGCTGCACACCACAACGGAGGAGCATCCTCTATGGGCTCACCATCAAAACTAACGGAGCCAACTTGTTCCACATTGGCCCGACACTTTGTCAATAAATATTCTACAATATCGTAGTGTCCATTGCGGCAGGATATGACCAGCGGGGTGGCTCCATTTACTTTCGCAGAGGTTAATATGGCAACTTCGGCGGCACTTTTGTTATACAGGGTGGCCTAGAAGCAACGAAAAGAGCAAAAGGGAAAATGATTAGCTAAGTCACTTGGATGGATCTTTTTGCACCTCAATATCAGAGACACAATAAGAGCTAGAGCAGAGGCAGGCAATAAATACATTTACATTTTTCCATTGGTGTGTGTGAGCGCAGCGCAAAAATTGCTTTCAATTTTAGTAGCAACGACTGCGTCGCGGCGTAAGAAAGCAAGCAACGCCAGAGTCAGAGCAGCGCTGCTTAAAGAATTTTTGTATGCACACGAGATAGGAATGTGCCTGTCCCTGAGCTAGAGCAACAAAATGTAAGGCTTCCCTGGTCAGCAAGTGCTTCACAAATAAAAACTAGAATTGTCAAGATGATTGTCTCATAGCAGGAAACAGAATCTACATTAGGGCGGGACAAATTTTTAATCGACCAAACGTATAGCAGAAACGTTATCTACGGTAAGCTTTAAGAAAATTCCCCAAGAAACCATAGGTCTAAAATCAATTCCTAGGTCCCGCCTAGCGATGTTAAAATTATATGCATTAAAAAGTTCAACAAGTATTTGGTCATGGCTGACACTCGAATCAAATTCGAGTACCGTTCGACAGAGGCTTTCAAGCTGAATACAAGTCAATATTAAAAATTTCTCTAGCGCGTTGAAAAAGATACCTAAAATGGCACTTTTCAAAATTTATTAAAAAGCCATCTTAAACGGAATGATGCGCTTGAAAATTATTAAGCATAGAGGGAACTTTAACCTTTAGATGGCAATAAACCAAATTCCTGTTTGTTGGTCCAGGAACGGTAAATATATGATGAACTGTATAATGTAACAGGGCGAGCCTGTGGTCGAAATTCGACCATCGAACATATTAACACTTAACATTAAACGATGTGCACTTTTAAGTCTAAAATAATATGTGAAAAGTCTTAAATTTGCATAGTTTTTGGTCCAAAAATAATTGTATTTATATATGTTTGAAACCCTGGAAAACCTGATTAAAAGACCTCGGATTTTGCATATTTGCAAAATATGCTAAATATATGGAAACGAATTTCATCGATAAATTTAATTCCAGAGGTATTTTCTGTTCGACAAAGATCACTAACACTGGTTCATCGATAAGAATGGCTTCAATTTTCTTTCGAACTTCCTCCAAAGTAAAACTACTCCTCTCTGAAGTGAGCGAATATAATGGTGTAATTATTTGGGAGTAACCAGGGACAAATTTAAGGAAATATGAAGGTAGGCTAACAAAATGTCTAACTTCGATGAAGGATTGCGGCGGAGGCAAGTAGCAGTCTTCTGAAAGCTAAATTTTCCCACATTTAACTTAAGTCCAGCTTCAGTAAGTACTTTTAGAACAATTTCTAATCTTCAAAACCCAGCTCTTTTTTCGGTAGTAACACCACAATTTCGTCCATATAAACAATTAAATACGAGTGAGCCAGATCTCCCAGTGCACCCCAGAAAACAGATGGCGCATCTTAGTCATTACCAATAATCTCAGTCTGATTGCTGAGACGCAGAACAAATATTAACAGATTTTGATTTGAGAATTTCGCGTCCGATAACAATGTAATTTTTTTTAAATGTTCGTCCTGCACTACGTGAAATAAAATTTCCATTATCATTTCATTAATGGCAATGCTAGAATATGCAATGTGATGTATGTACCAGCATCGCCAATGACCTTTAACATACCAACATTATTAAGACGCTTGCCCAATAACTTACAATGGAGGACAAGTATTTTATATAGTTTAAACCCAAAATCTTAAAATTTTGAAATTTTGATCGGAAACTGGTATAAAAGTAAGCTTTCAATATAACATAAGTAGTCCACATTCAGCTGCTTGGTTTGGAAAATATTTATCAAATAGCCCAAATGGGAGTGGACATAAGAATTATGAACCCGAATTTCGCTTTAGAAACTCCATATCTCCAACGGATTAACTATAAACTAGGCATGAAATTGCAGAAAATGGCTTTTTTGGCCATATTCGAAGGACCAAATATTCCAGAAAAAGGATGTTTTTATAAATTTGATTTGTTCGTGGCTTAGAACTTATTATTATCTGTTAAATGTGATTTAAACCTTCATCATTGCATAAAACACAAGTTCGTGATCGATCTGCAAAGTATGGCTTTCTTGTGTTTTACATGAGCGCCAGTCATACTTTGCAGATCTGTGCCAGAAATGACACTGAATGGTTGACGGTTTTGGTTTCTTGTGATCAGGTTTAGTACTATCATCACGGCCGGCACTGCATTTCTTCCCGAACGATTTGTTAGAACGTAGGCACAGATCCCACTTCTGATGACGGGTTTGTCAGGTTAGCACTATTATTATCCGTTTTCTAGCTTGTTTATAAAATTAAAATAAGTATCATTCGCCCTTTTTGCCAATATACCACCCTCTGAATCGTTTTTACATCTTAATTCTGCAAAAATATGCAAATATGCAAAATCCGAGGTCTACTGATTAACATATATTCCAATTTCAATCAAAAACTTTTTGTATAATCTGTACTACTCTGTAAATAAAGGAACATACTATTGTTATTATTATTATAGTATTATAGTTTGGTCTTTTTTATACTACCCAGTATTCTATAAACATTATTTCTTTCTTAATGACATTATTTCTTTCTTTCCTTGATCTTTTGTTAAAATTTTGGTAAAGTGAAAGTCTTAAAACCATTTTCAATGCATTTCTTGATTTTTTAAGCCGACAGCCTGGGAAATAAAGTGCGAAGAAGGTGCGAAGAGACAAAATATATGCCACAGGCAATAAATCCATAGATTCGATGTATTTCCGATTCGATGTAATACCGATTCGATCTCAAGATCACAAGATGTTCTCAGTGTATTTAAATTTGATTAGTGAATTTGCAATCGAATTGTATGTTTCCTTATAATGTACCTTACCTATATCTTATCGAATTTCCCGAACATTACCGACTATTTTCGCACAAATTTTTTTAGTCAATTCAATTAATTGCCATAAATAATAGCAATACAATTTTTTTTGCTCTTAATACTCATTCCAACATTACTATGCTAGAAAGAAAGTCGAACATATCAATAAGATTAGCAACATAACAAATTTTTTAACAATATTTCTTGTCAATTGGATTTCAGCCACTGTATATCTGCTTAAAACAAAAACAAAATATGCGTAGAAGCTTTTTTTCCGTTGATCGTCTGAGCGTACTGAGAGCCACTCTCTCTGTTTACAAATGTCAAACTACAACTGAGCACAGCAAAAAGTGAGTATTGACCGGTTGAAACAAAAACAATGCGTTGGTCTGCTCACCTATCTGTGTGAAGCGTGTGTGGGTATTGGTGCAACTTTAAGTTCGTTGTAAATCAATAAGTAATTGCAATTAATTTTTTTTTTTTTTGCATTGCATGGTATAAATTTTGGGTTAATTAAATTTGTTTTACTATGCTAAAAAGGGGGCCGTACATTCGTATGAAAATTTCTTAGTGTATTAATATATAGGAATTGATTTTAGACCTATGGATTCCTGGGGAAAATTTTTTTAAATTTTCCGTAGATTACGTTTCTGCTATACGCTTTGTTAATTTTTTCTCATCCATACAAATTGAACCGCCCTAATCTACAATGTATCTAAGTATCTACATTTTTGATACGCATGACGAGCCGAGTGAATTTGTCTGTTTATATGCTATCTTGACCAAACATTGTACCAAGTCTCGATGTACTTATTAGCTGTAAAAAATTGAATCGTCTCCAAATTAGTTTTCAATGCTTATTCAAATTTCCACCAAGTTTGATCAAAACCGGACAACTGAATAGTATATATAGATTCTTAGATAGAGACAGATAGGTCTGAAAAAAGTCTTAATAAGGTCCAATTTCTCAACAAAGTATGGTTTTTAAACTCCGTAAAAATTTGTTGCTCGACATGAGTTGAGTTTAAGTACTTTGGCTTTTTTTAAGACTGCTCCACCCGATATCGATAAATTGGGTGCAATGAGGTGACCAGAATCTGTCACATATATCGAATCGGCTGCAAGCCGGTTCTTAAACGCAACCGGTGCGGCTTTTGCTTTACCTGAACCTGTTTCAAACCAAAAATTTCGTTTCGGTTCAACAATAATTAAGACATAAAAAATTGACCCATTGCTTAACACCTTCTTTTGTTATCTGGTCAGTTTTTAACGACTGAGTCTTACAATCGGCAGAAAAGTCCCTACCCATTATAGCCGCGTTGTTTTAAGATCCTCGACCCCAAAGCTTAAACGATCCACACAAACAAGAGCTTAACATTACATTGGTGTTTTTATACGATCCCTCGTGGTCCGGTTCAAGTTCGGTTTTCATTTATAACAAGGTTTGTTATGAGGTATGTTTGTAAGCAACAATAAATTATCATATAAAATTCGAATTGAATAGCTTTGAGAAAGATTGTTATTGCCTAATTCCACTGACACATATTTTGTACATTCGGGCATATGTACATATTTTTGACAACGCCTTTTGTATACATTTATTTCCATATTTTTACAGTTTTCAGTTTAAAGTTTAAACAAATTCTGAAAAATGAGTGAAAATAAGCGAAAGAGCTTCATTTCGTGTTCAGAGCACGGATAAAATATATTTATCAATAGCGCCAGACCCAAGATCACTTGCAAATACTAGTCCCCAAGGGGATGACGAAGCCCCTGGGTGCTCAGGCTTCAACGCAGTGGCCAGCAGTTCCGCTGCTAGCAAGTCGTAAAAACCGCTCTCGGACTCTTCGATTTCTAACAATATCATGGGCTTAATGCTGGCGACCAACAGTGAAATGAATTGGCAAAGTTGACTGAAAGCTTGAAGCCCGTGGAGCGTACGTAGAAAGCCCTGGAACTCATTAAAGAAGTCAACGCCAAGTTTCAGGAACAGACTTATTGATTTAATACAATTAAGCAAATATTTCTGTATTTATGAACTTTTCTTTTGTTTTGGTTGATCGTCGAAGTCATTCGAAGCATTAGTTTGCTCTCCTGTGTGTGGATTTCACGGGGCAAGTATAAGGATGCAAAACCCGGCATACCTTCCAGCAGAAGACGTTAAAAACGTCCAAGCTCGTAGGAGAACAATGAGGATAAAATAAAATACAATAAACAAATTCAAAAGTCCTCCTTCTGTGCTCTACTCAGGTGATGATCCGAGCGTATACATGATCCAATGAATTAGCTATCTGGAAATTTGTATCCATATTTATTGGCCAACTCTGCTTACTGTTCCTCCAACTCCGACAGTCCCAGGACAGTTTTTTTTCAATTCCCTCCCAAACCCTTGCATTGAGAACAGCAATACATAAATGTACATTTGTATGGAATCGACAAATTTTCAAAATTTACATATACATGTCAGTGAATAGGTTACTAATCATGTTGGGGTGTAGGATATGTTTTCCAAATCTATTGAGCCTGCGCCTTGCTAGAGCATCGCAGTGTGCTAGTATTTGTTTATAGGACTCCTCCTTCTCTTTACAGTTTATGTAGATAATTTATTTTGATAAAACATTTTCTATCTGATGTAATCTAATCTAATGCTTCAATGAGTAAATTTGTATCAAAATTCTTAATGTACTTCTTATTAAATATACCTTGATTTTTTATGTTTATCTTTTTATTGGCATGATGCAATAACAATTCTAGTTGGAAACGATTTTTATAATAACAAATAAATTATAATTGTTTCTTCCATTAAAATGGGAACACTCACTCATACGAATGCAGCAAAGCAAAGTGCTAATTAGAATACGTGACAAAACCCCCCCTCATGACAGTCAACGTGAGCAACAAGATAACGAATTGGAGAGAGAGAGCCTGAATAGTGACAATCAGCTGAGCGAAGCTCTGCTCTGGACTGGTATGCTAATGTCTTTGCAAAACTCTGGTTTTTCATTTTATATTGTAGTACATATCGCTCATGCCAATTTGCAATTGAAATAATTTTATGTGAGACGTGTTTCGTTTCGCTTTATTCTCATAGTGCGGTTGGCGGCGCGTGTACGATAAATATAGGCATGGGTGGCAAATGCAAAAACGTACATTACAATAAAATGCAAGTTAAGTCCCATGTTATACGAGCCCCCTTTTTGCTCCGGCAAAGATCACAAAATTACAAGCCTCTGGACAGTTCAGCAAACGTTCCTCATATATTTTTAAGCGCTGAATTTTAATCAATTGTTTGTCTTAGCGCAGACTCTTAGGTTCAAGTAATATTTGGATAAACGCTTACCCCATTCGCAGATTTTCGATAGCATCGCGCTTTCAAAAAATATTGTTCAAAAATGAATCGAATTAACGCCTAACCAATTTTAAACGGAACATGTAAATGCAATATAGCCAACAAATATAATTACCCTTTTTTTAAAGGTCATTATTCTACTCGCTTATTTGTAGAATAACGAGAAAGCAAAGCTAACTTCGTCTGTAACGGAAGTTTTAATACACTTGAAACAGAAAATTCCTATGGGAGCTACAAGAAGTAACCATCCGGTCCGCGCGGTTCCATGCGGTATATAAAAAACTTTATATGGTCGGATATGCTTTCTTCTATGCGTTACAAACATCCGGGCAATTTTATAATAACATCTGCAAGGGCATAAAAAGGGTATACAAACTGAAATCGTGCATAGAAGAAAGTTTTTATAACAATTTAACAAATCTCGAGATCTACTTTAACATCCACATGTTAATGCTCAATATCAATAACACTGTGCAACATTTTCCAACAAAATAATTTTGATACCAACGAGACCCACATAAGTTGAAAGCTACTAATTGCAGTAAAAAACCCTGGTTGGGTTCGGTTCGATCGGCTAAAGTTTTTTTTTTTTGAACCAAAGATTAAAATCCAAATCTATGAAACTGCCCGAAGCAGTAGCCAGTATTTAACAACCAACCACTGAGGAGTGCATGACCGAAAAATTGCCCGACTTGGAGTGGGAAGAGTTGTATTCTCTTGTAGAAGTTTTAAAGCCAGTTTTTATTGCCACACCTAAGCGAACACCTTAGGCGATTTTTATAAGCTGTGGTTGGAGTCTAAATTGTCTATTGAAGACATGAATAATGAACTGAGTGATATGTTGGTAAAGTGCATCGAAAAAGGGAAACATTTGTTATATCAAATGAAGTGATTCTCGCTGCATTAAATTTGGATACCAGATTTAAAAGAGTTTCGCAAGTAAACCCAGTCCAGCTCATGTATGCTAGGAATCACCTAAAAAAATTAGCACGCCAAATTCGTGCACTAACCAAAGAGGTAATTTGTTGAAAATTGTCAAAAAAAATTTGCATTTTTAGAACTATGTTTTTTTTTTCAAGGACGAAGACATACAACGAATTGATGTGGAGGCGACTTCAGAGTCACCTTGTAGGGTCATCACAAAGTACTTCCTTACTTTTGGACAATTTCTTAGATTCGATTGAAGTGACGTCCGGGAATGAGGAGTCGAATAAGGATGACGATGCCGAGCTTCAGCAGATAACAGCAGATATAAATAAATAAATTATGAAATGTTGGGAAGGGATATGAATTGGCTACAGTAATGCAAGGAGTACCGGCCACACAAGTCAGTGTAGTGAGAGCATTCTCGGCACTGAAACTAATTCTTACTGACTTAAGGGGAGATCAAACGCTTGGCGCCTTTTTTGCTTCTCCTTCTGCATACGCAATTGTTAGAAATAGACAAATGATGGCTGAGACGGCGTAAGGGTAAGTGAAAAATTTTAGATGGTATTTAAAAATAAAAATCAATCGCACACAGTAAAATAGGAGTGGTGGTGCTGTTGTGGGGTGTGTGTGTTAGGTAATGGATGTCCTAATTCGAGTCCACTATTCCTAAGGACCAAGTTTAGTCAAAATGGCCTAATATATAAGGTAATTTTGGACCATTCTAGTCAATACTTTTTTCTGGTTATATCAAACGATTATATCAAACGTCTAGGTGTATATCTCCCCTTAAGGTGCAACCTATCATCAGATGCCTTAAAAAAACTATTGAGGGTATTCACGAACCCTCGTAAAATGACAAAGCGTAAAAGTGTAAGTCCAAAAGTTAACGAAGCAACAACAAGACACATGAGAAAAAAAATTACAACATTTAACATGCCTTGGGGTATGTTTAAAAAATCAGTCGAAATGTGAAAAAGTGTAATGTTTTGAAGTGTTGTAAAATTTTCCAAAGAGATTTTTGTCTTAAAAATGTGCAAGGCCCGGTGACCCATTGTGGATCGGCTGACCTCTCCGCTGATGTTGAAGGGACACAACAATGACAAGAAGCTGAGTTCCTGTCGCACTGTCAAGCGCTCGCTCGAGATGATTCATGATGGATATGTCGCTTTTGCGTCGCGTTAACCAGGCCATCTGGCTGCTGTGCACTGGAGCACCAATATCATGTACGAGTGCTTGGCCGATAAGCTGATCAATGCTGCAAAGGGTTCCTCCAACTCGTACGCCATCAATTCGAAAACAAGAAGAAGAAAACAACAATTTTACTGACATGTTTACAAAAATTTAAAATAACTAACAATTCCGTACCCTAACTGGGAGTCGTGAACACCCAAGATTTAAAAACATAAAAAAATACAATCAATAAAACTCTGTAACAAGACCTAAAGAGCCGCCATCACCTACTCCAAACATTGTTTTAATTTTCCTTCTTAAAACAGCTATTTTGCATACTATTTCTTAAAGGGCCAAGTCAATTTTTCGCTTATTCAAAGCTTGTTGCATTCTTTGCCTAGGCATTTTTATTTTGTTTTATTTTCACTAGTCAAGCTTTCTTATAGCTCGTCTAAACATCTGGTTTATAGCCATTTTACACTAGGGCATAATGCCTTTACTGAAAATTGCCTTAAGCCAGCCGGTAAAGTGTGACTTCGCCATACAAAAAGGTGACAGTTTTGTTAAAAATTAGTTCGGCCGAAATTACGGCACGTTTTTACAAACAAAGTTGGCCCTGAAAATAAATACAGTAAATCAAAAGGGGTTGCTCAGTAGCTCGTATGTGGTAAATTAACGCTTTACCATTTTACGAGAGCTAGTAAATACCCTAGTTATTTTGAAATCTTAATAAATAGGAATGGTCATCAGCTCCAGTTGATTTGTTGTATTTTAGCCTTCATTAAGGTCATTATGGTGGGTCTTCCTCTGTACCATCGACTGGTGGTATCACTACTTTTACAGAGGCGGCATTGTTTTAGTCATCGCCTCCTAGCAGGCTGGAGAAACAGTTCCTCCATTTGTCCAGTGCCACTTGCGGATCTCTCTCCGGGCTAAAAACCTTCGGTTAGTCGCCTAACCTTTTGGTAGAATTTTCTGGTCTCGCTCATGCCGAACAACGCTTCGACTTCCTCACGCATGTGACTTTCCTGCTCATTCTTCTTCCTTTTGAAAATGCGCTTCTCCTTTCTTCTTTTTTCCCGGTATCGCTCCTTAACTGTTCGCTTTGCTGCCGACTTCAGAAGTTCACATATAAAACATTTTCTCTTAGTAGAGCGATTTTCGCCGTTACCCATAGATGTATTGGCCCTTCAAGCAATCGAATATGAACGAATGGACTCTCAGAATAAAAATATATACAAACTTTTGTCCAACGACGTTTGGCACGAAGAATATCTAAGAGTGACTGTTTTTTTAATGTTTATAAATTCAATTTTTGAATAAAAATTATTTGATGATTTTTAAATAAAAAATTTTTCATTACATTTTTTTTATAAAAACTAAAAATTTTTTTTATAATTTTTAAATAAAACTTGTTATTTAATTTTTACTAAAAATTTGTATTTAAAAATTGTTAGGTAACAATTTGAAAAGTTTTTTGGGAAAAAATGGGCAAATAAAAATGTATCGCTTTAATGGTCTCGCAATTCAAGATAATGAAGTTTGGCACCCTCTTTTTCATCGAGGAAATAATTTTTAGTAGTAATATTTATGTTTCCCATAACTGTTATGTTCGGTCCTTGTAAAAAACACGAATTTTAAACTTTTCGTCGAGTGGCTCATAACTAGACAGCGGATTTTGCATATTTTTAACCCGAATTTTATCCTAGTAGGCCAAAGTTAAAGTGCACAACACTATATATTGTGCAGACTCTTTACGTTTACATAATGCCAAAAAAATCGGATTAAATTTCAAAATGACTTAAATTATTATATTATAAGTTGAACCATCAGCAAAACACAAAATGCAGTGAACAAATTTACAAAAATTCGTCAAAAACACATTTACCCTAGTCTACTAGGATTAAAATCGGTTTAAAAATATCCAAAATCCGCTGTCTACTCATAACACCCCACATTTTCAAAATGTCTAAAAATCACTTTTTTTTTAATAAAATGAAAAAACGCAATAAAAATTTTTTTTAACTCTTATACTGAAAATATAAAGCCTCCGTATATGAATAAAATAAATAAGCTTGTCCCAATTTACATTTGTACATTTTTTCTGAATTAGCAAAAAGCAAAATTCTTCTTGATCCCCGGTCCGAACCTGAACCTGGGTTCAGCGACCTTTTGAACCCGGACACCCCGGAGTAAGCCCCTTGTGAGTTTTCAGCTTTCAAAAGCTTCAAAACTTAGAATCCTACTTGCTTATAATAGTTTTGCTATTTTCGGGGTAGTCGAAGAATTTCTTTTTAAAAGAAGAATCTATAAAAGCTATATTCTGATATTAGTCTATTCATAATAAAATGACAAACCAAACGAAACACAAGAGACAATAGCGCTGCTGATCGGATCAATGTATGTCACTTTAATCTCTGTCAGAAAAAAGTTGAATTATTTTCATCGAAAAAAAAAACTTCTGTTTTAAGTAGATATATAAGAAAACGGTCGGGTGTGGTGCGGCAGGTAGTGTGTGTGCCTGCTGTGCAAGGGATCGATCGCGCCACGGGACATCTAATGAAAATGTATTTTCTTTAAAAAAAACACCCACCCGGTTACTTTCGCCAGCTATTAGCGCTAGCTGTGAAGTAACTTGCCATGAAAAAGCTCTTCAAACTTTGCCGTTTCGGATTCAGGTTTAAGCTGTAGGTCCCTTTCTCTTGTGCAAAAATTATAAGTACACAAGTCAAGAGATTGAGAGAAATTTGGCTTGGCCCTTTGGGCCGTTTAAAGCCAAATCTAAATCTCGTGTCACATGTTATTTAAAAAACTCTTCCAAAACGGAATCCAAAAGGATTGATCAGCATCAAATGCCGAATCGATATAGCCATGTCCGTCTATATTAACAACTAGATCTCAGAGACTAGAAGAGCTAGAACCACCAAATTGTATTTAGACTGGTATTGTCTGTACTCAGACCAAGTTTGTTTTAAATTTTGGCCACGCTCATTACCGCCTCTGCAATAAAGATTTTTGAGTATCTGCTGCAAATTAAAAACTATCGAGCTAGTATTTTGTAAAATTGTGTATTCCATTATCTTTAATCTTTCAAACTTTCATTAAGATCCGATAATAAATGGCCGAGCTATAGAGCTTATTAAAAACGTTTCTGGGCAGCACTCGCTGTTTTTGAAAGGTTCTTCAATTTGTTGTAAAATTTAAGAAACTAAAATTGAAGCGCAAATCAGTTTCCTAGTTTAGATTATTATCTGAATCTCATTAAGGCACTTTGCTTCTTATTATTTGATCATTTAAATTAATTTTTGTATGTATTAGCAAAAGCAGCTTTTTATCAACTCAAGGGGTTTTCCCTTTAAAAGTATAACACTATACGCGATAAGAAACCATGTCATTAGGAAAAGACCTTCAGCATATACAACAACTCAACTTATTTTTATTTGTGGGTTCCGGAGTTATCAAACTCAATTAGAACATCCATCAACTCAACGATTGCACGTACTAGGTGGCCTCCGCTATGAGACAATTTCTCTGTTTTCTGCTTAGAACCAGAAAACAAACACCAAAAGAGTAAAAGCAAAAGACCTTGTGAATGCCGTGCGGCGTTTTGTTTTCTTGGTTTATTTTTTGTCTCTAACGTTTGTGTTTCCGGCTTTCTACAGCGAGATTTTTTCTTCTTTCTTCTCTACATTGTTTTGCGTCAAATTTCGACCTCCTCTCCCTCTCACTTATCGACACCCAGTGCGCGTGACAAGCAACTTTTTTTTTGGCAACACTTTTAGCGCAGAATTTAATTTTCAACATAAACGACTGCTAAAAGGCGATGAAAATTATGCATTAATTTGATTTTGTTTATGTTTTATTTATTTTTTACAACGGCTACTGAACTTTTCGCTTTCATCGAGTTTGATTAGTCCAACTCGAGCGAACGGCTTTTTGTCTTTCCGCATTTGCTCAATTAAGTTGAAATGCTTTAATAAGCCCAACGCCTCATCGTGTATGTATGATGAATCAGCTATTAACCTTGGCTCAAACCTCCAAACGAAACAAAAAGTCAATCTGACAATGCTTTAAGGGGGGCGGCCTGTGCGGCATACAAAGCTGGCGGCACGTGAATTGTGCGGGGCGGAGGGACAGCGGAAAATCAATCAGTTGTACAGGTCGCGGGCATCAAGCGATAATGGATATGACCCCGTCACGATGGTTCAGTGGCCCCATAAGCAAACAGAAAACAAAATTGGAAATATAATTCAATCAAGCTAAAAAGGCGAGTATAAGGAATCTCGATTTGTGGGAATTTCAACAGCTGTGGGTGGTAAGTTCAATTATGATGAGTAGTTCAATAATAGATGCAAAAGGCACGAAAATGGAAATGACGTTTTTTTTTTGTCAAAGTCAATGGGATTGGACATGATGGCGTTAGAATTACTCATTTATCTACATATATTTTTCAAGAAAATGCACTTGGGCGGGTCAATTTGTATGGATGAGAAAAAATTAACAAAGCGTATAGCAGAAACGTAATCTACGGTAAATTCTAAGAAAGTTTCCCCAAGAAACCATAGGTCTAAAATCAATTCCAAAGGTCTCGCCTAGCGCGGTCAAAATTTTTATATAGTTTTTATAAAAAACCCTGTTGAATAGTTCAAAAATGGCAGCGTACACCATTGATCTTGGTCTTGTTTTCAAAGAAATTTTGCCAGCTTTCCGAATCTGTCTTAATTTGGTTGGGCCATATAGATTATCTCGATAATATAAAATCTTTTTAATTGCTCTTTCGCGTACAGCTTTTCTTTGGTCGAAGAGCATTGTCAATAAAACATTTTCAGGGTGACCGAAATAGGCATTATTTTGAACTACATTAATACCAACATCTTTAAGATTTGGTGGCAAATACTGGGTTGACCGTATGAATTTCGATGAAAAATCACTGCCGTAGACAACAGAACTATATTTAGTATTCAAGTACACCCTTAATATTCCATACGAGCACTTGTTGAATTATCTAGAGTTTAAAGATCCGCCGCTGCCAGACCCTCAAATTCCACCGCATATTTAGGGAAATAAGCGAGCTGTTCAATTACATTCAAGTGTGACGCGCCGCGGTATAGAAAAAAATCGACACTGTAACTACAGAAAGTCAAACTATCTAAAAGTCTAGTCTTACTTTAGTAATTAAATTTTGCTCTGGTTGAATAAACCAGAGCGGTTTTCTTCTAATAATTTTGGTTAGTCTGCATTATTACGAGAATATGATTCAAGTTTTAACAGGCTATAAGTCGTTAACATTTGTCGTCAAAATTTTTTCCGAACCGAGTATATGAAACTACATATTTCCAAACCAGAGAACTGCACCGGTGTATCGCAATTTTTATTCCACCTCAAATGCACTAACTTATTAAGTGAATTAATCTGATTTATAGTCACACGCATAAATCAACGCAATCACATTTTAGAAGGCCAAAAATCATATTTTGTTTATGATCAACGAACAACCAATGGTTTTGTTTCCCTTTTGCTCTGCTCATTGACTGACCGAATGGACGCTAGCAAAGAAAATAAAAGTCATTTGCGTTTGTGTGTGTATATTTGTGAGTGAGCGTCTGTTTGGGCTTGAGACTCACACTTTAATAGCTTTTATAACTCTGTCATTTATTATCCGATCCTTATAAAAATTTCTGAGATTGTAGATTGTATCACTGCAAAATATGATATCTTTAAAATTGTTGGAGTTATTTAACATTTTTTATTGTGGGGCGGGAGGGGGCGTGGCCAAAATTTGAAATTACCTTGATCTGCGTACAGACAATAGGAGTCTACATACAAAAATTTGGTCGCTCTAGCTCTTCTCCGAGATCTAGGTGTTCATATAGACAGATGGAAAAGTCTATATCGACTCGGCTGTTGATGCTGATCAGGAATATATATACTTTATTGGGACGGAGATGCTTCCTTCTGTCTGTTACATACATTTGCACGACTTTAGTATACCCTTTTTACTTTACGAGTAACTGGTATAAAGACCCTTTTAGGCGAGCCGTTCATGTTTTCGGTCATCTGCTGACTCTTAATGCGAGAGCGCTCATTCGGATCGCTCTCTATAAATTGTTATTGAATGAGCAACGCAGGCACAGCTCAACTAAGAACAGTCAACTGAAAACCAAAACCAAAGAGAAACGAAGTGTTCTGCTCAGAGCGAGAGTAAGCGTGCATTTTTTTTCGTTTACGTTATTGAGCAGACCGCAAAGGGGAAAACGGTCAATTGTTATTTGCGAGCACTACTTCTGAGATTCTGAGACTTTTGACCAGCTTCAAATCCGGTCCAAAACCAGTAAAATATTCAACTCTATATTATTAACTTACAAACCAAATTTCAAATCCACTTTTGAACCGGTTTGAAACCGGTTCTGAACCAGTAAGATATCTAATTCATTATTAAAAACCTATCAAATCAATTTTCAAGCTTACAGCCAAAATATCTTCTGAATTAAGGCTCAGCACCAATTTTGAACAGGTTCGAAACCGGTTCTGAACCAGTAAAATAGTCAACTCCATAATACCTACCTACATACCAAATTTCAAGTTCGTAGTTTGAATAACTTCTGAGAATAGCTCAAGGGTTCACAATACAACTAGATTGACATAGGGTTCATAATCGAACTAGTGTTGACATAGAATTCATAATTTAACTTTAGTTTTTCATCTAGCCCTGAAATAGTTAAATATGCAACTTCATAGATTTAATAACACGCGAGAAATGACTGTGAACCACTTTTGAATCAGTGCGAAGTCGGTCCTGAACTGCAAAACAGTAAAGTAAAAGTAAAAAGGCTTGTCTAGTTGACACAGCCCCAAGGCTTGTCACGTTGACACAGCCCCAAAGGGCCAAAGCCGAGCTTCTCTCAATCTCTTGGCTTGTGCGCTTCTAATTTTCGCACAGAAAGGGACCTACAGTTTAACGCCGAATCCGAACGGCAGCTTGAGAAGCTTTTCATGGCTAATTACTACAAAGCTGGCGCCAACAGCAGAGAGGCGTGACCGGGTGTAAAGTTTATTCAAAGAAAAAACTTTTTCATTAGATGTTCCGGATCGAGCCCACGACCTCTTGCACACCGGTCGCGCACACTAGCCGCTGAGCCACCCGGCCACAATAACTGCAAAACAACCAACTCTATATTACCAATCCAAAGACCAAATTTCAGGTTTATAGCTTCTATATTCCCTGATATATGGCTCTGAACCACTTTTGAGCTGGTTCCGGACCGGGTCAGGACCAGTCTTTAATCTGTAAAATATCAAACTCTATACAACTTGGCTGGCAACTGCCTCTGGAAAAACAAAAGAGATTTTGACCACATGCCACCTAATGCGCTCATGGCTCAACTTAGACAACGGTGTTAACACACGGATTCTTTATGTGAAGTAAGTGTTACGACCAGATTCAATAATCTTCTTTGCTGAAACTTAGCAACGACTAGGTTTGTCAATCGGTTGTATTCAACCAACGCAGAAGAAAGCGCAAAATAAATAAATCTAAGTTCCTATGGCCTAATCTATCATCTCCCACGAATAAACTATGCACAAATTTTCCACTGCCTGCATTTTCTTAATTATGTTTGTATTTTTCCACAGCTGCTCTACGAATCACACCCGGCCTGCCCCTGACCTTGACCCTGCCACAATTGAGTTGGTAACCCTTCCGAGAGAATGCTGCCCGATGTTCGATGCATCTACCAGTTTGCTCCGTTAAAAGCACCGTTGACCTCAAAAGCCCCCCTGTCAGTTAGCTTTACACCCTTGAGTGGACTGCGCAGTCGCGCCAGTTTAGCTAACAAATAAACCAAATAATTGAGCTTGGCAGCTTGGCTGGCTGATTTGAATGTCGAGTCCGAACATGGTCAGCGCGCGTATCGGAGTAACAGTCGAGACATTCGGCTACTGCATATCGACATTGAACTCGTTCAATGTCAAAATTATAATAAATTATGCGTGTGCACGGACAAACAGAGGAAAAATAAGCGGCCAACTAACAATCCACACACCAACAAAGGAAAGTTGTTGATTGTTTATTACACGGAAACGAGCATATTTTTTTAATCGCCATTTAATAGCCGGGTTTAGGCCGTTCGGCTGACATTTTACATAGCGGTACATATTTGCAAGGTCTTCCCGCGCCACTCACGCTCTTTTCTCAGATTCAGATTTGATGTTTGATGGCGAACAAATATGTGAAATGAAAAAGCGTTGACTTGTGTCTGGTTTGTGTTGTCGTTCTCACTCAATGTTTTGTTTTCACATTTGCACAATTTGCGCAACAAGCGAGCAAAGAAAAAAAAAACAAATTACATTTTTCGGGAAGTGAAATTTTGTTTTCGCTGAAATGAAAACATTTAAAATTGAATTTTCACAATAAATCTGGACTAGAGACGCAATTTACTGTTGCATGCATTCGTTACTGAGTCATTCAATTACTCGTGGGGGGTTCTACGTTTAAATTGTGAAAATTAGGGATGACTGACTAATAGAGGAAACCCACAAGTGTTGATTTTTTTCTTTTATAATTTAAGTCAATGACAATGGAAAGGTAACGAGGGTAAAAGCGAAAAAATATATTTCATATAAATAAACAAACTTGACGCGATTCTGATTAGAATCGGGTGCTACCTCAGCAGCGACTTGGACTTCGACAAATGTACAAGTATGTATATTCGTATGCCAGCCAACACCCAGTGTACTGGGTAATTTGTAGAGGGGCAATCAACTCCAGCGCTCATACTTGTTAATTCTAGATATTTATTTAAACAACATTTAAAACGAGAAAGCAATGCTTACTTCGTCTGTGCCGAAGCTTTAATACACTTGAAACAGAAAATTCCTACGGTAGCTACAAGAAATAACCATCCGATCCGCGCGGTTCCGACATATGTGCAGCGTGCAGCTTAATCATGGCTTTTTGCAAAACTTCAGCTCGATAGCTTCAAAACTGAGGGACTAGTTCGGGTAGAAACAGACGGACGGACGGATAAAACTCAATGATATATATAAAGGGTTTTACATAAGGAATACAACAATTTGGTATCTTTATATAAACGCACCCTTAACCTTTTTTTATGAACTGTAAATGTTAAAACGTTAGTTAAAGTCAACATTTTCATCATGGTAAAGTTCACGAATCAACAAAATTTGGAAATTATCAAGAATTACTAACAAAATTCTGAGTCGGTCGCAACTTTAAAAGCGCTTACAAAAATTTTCATTGCATTATCCAATTTTTAATAAGCAAAATATGCGGTACTACTGTTTGGTGCGGGTTTCATGCAGGAAGTGGGATTAGGCCGTATTTTTGAAAATTGGATCCGAAGAATCGACTGCTATAAACGGGCTCGAGGTGGTCATATGACCGAAATCGAATATGATGTAAAACACCTCCAATATATTAGAACTCAATATCTCAAATATTTCCGTTTTTTAGTCAAAGTAGCTGTAAGTCGGCTCAAGATCAAGGATTGACTATAATTTAATAATCAACAGAAATCAACAAAGTTTACAAATGAACAGCAGTAGTGGTTGCTCAGACATAACTGTTTCGACTGCCTACCGGCAAAGTAGTCAGTAGGCTTCAAGCGCTGTCACACCATCAAGAAATTTGGACATTCTTATTTATAAAACGACCAGAAGAATAAGAATTTGAGAATTGCTGGAAAGCAAAATTTTTTATTGTTATTAAGCTTCATTTGTAGGGTAGTCAAAAGGAATGCAATGGTGGTTGAAGGTTGTTCAATACATCTTTGTTGCTGCGGCCATAATACTCTGTACCAGAGGTACACAGAGTATAATAAGTTTGTGAAAAAGAATGTAACAGGCAGAACGAAGCATCTCCGACCCAATAAAGTATGTATATTCTTGATCAGCTTCAACAGCCGAGTCGATGTAGCCATGTCCATATGAACAAACGGATCTCAGAGATGGTAAAAGATAGCGGTTTGACATGTATGGTACAAAAACTTCTTATATCAAATTTATTTTTAAATTTATTTCGGAAAAAGATTTTGTAATTCTAATTTTTTATTTGGTTGCTCATAAAAAACGATACAAAATGAAACATGTTTGAATGCGGGGTCTTTTCAAAAAGTTATCGGCCTCCAAAGTAGGTTTTTCTAAAAAATATGTGTTGATAGTTCGCAGCTTTCCGAAAGTCTCCATTATCGGAAAGCAAAGCGGAAGATGGAAAATTGGATAGTGTGATTGCCATTATGGCCCGAAGCAGAATGATGAACATAGAATAGGGGAAAGTTAACTTCGACTCGGCCGAAGTTTTGTATACCCTTGCAGCTTCCATTGAAAAAAAAAAGTTTTTCTAAGACTTTTTCTGATTTTTGCCCTTCGTGAACTAAACTGGGAAACCAACAGGCATTTACCTCCATACGAGCAAAGACTTCGTTTGATAGACCTTCCTTCACTCAAATCCCGGAGAATTTGTCATGCAGTCATTTTCGTCCACAAGCTCTTGGCGGGTGAGATTGATTCCATGGTTCTTTTAAGCCTTGTTAAATTGACAGTACCACCCAGATTAACTCGCCACTATACTCCAATCTACCTCTCTCCTCGCCTAACCAACTATGCTCATCGAGACCCCCTCCGTTGCCTATGTCTTGCTTATAATGAGTACTGTCACCTGTTTTCTATCGATTACTCTACTTTAAATGTAAAAAACGCCTTATGTCATTTCTAACTGAAAATCTCAGATAACGTACCTCGACCACCTTCTGTGGTTGGACCATAGCTGGCTTCAACCAATAAATTAGTCCGACCGGGTCGGAGATCATTATTACTGGATTCTCATTGTACATTTTGTAATTTTATATTCTGTTTGACTGAACATTGTTAAACCTTCAATAAATAAACAAATAAATAAACAACTTTTTGGACCTTACTTTTCTATGGGATCTATACTATAAAGATGTCTGATTTCGACCAAACTTGGTGAAATCATGGAAAAGCATAATACACTGCTAATTACAAAATTTGGAGGCGATCCCATTCAAAACAAAAAAGTTTTTCTCACTAGAACTTATTTTTCGACCGATCATTCATACTGCTGCTATATGCTATAGTCATCCGATTTTGATAAAACTTTGTAGAAATGAGTTAAAGTATATATGGCAATAAAAAGATAGTTTTTTGACCGATCGTTCCTATGAGAGCTATATGCTATAGTCATCCGATTTCGACCAAACTTAGTGAAATCCTGGGAAAGGATAGTAAACTAAGAAATACGACCTTTAAAGGCGTTTCCATTAAAAACAAAAAAGGTTTTCCCACTAAAACTAGATTTACGACCGATCGTTCATATGACAGCTATATGCTAGTCACCCGGTCCGGCCGGTTCCGACAAATGTGCAGCGTATACGTACCAAAAGACTTCGTGCAAAGTTTGGTAAGGATAGCTTTAAAACTGAGGAGGAGATAGCATAGAAACAGACGGACAGAAGGACAGACGGACGGACAGGGCTAAATCATGCTGATCAAGAATATATATACTTTATGTAGTCGGAGATGCTTCCTTCTATGCGTTACAAACATCCGGACAATTGTATAATACCCTCTGCAAGGATATACAAAATCGTTCAGATTGAATTTCAATGATTTTTGACTATGGTTGATGAAAATTTCTTGAACGACATTACAAACACCAAATCAACTCTGACATGTGCCATCAGCAAGAGGAAGAAAAATACTTTCAGGAGTTCAAGACATTGGAAACAACCGAGCATAATTATAAAAATAGGGGAAAAGTTAACTTCGGCTCCTTAAAAAACAAAAAAGTTTTTCTCACTAAAACTAGTTTTCGACCGATCGTTGCTATGGCAGCTATATGCTATAGTCATCCGATCCGGCCGGTTCCTTTTGCAAGGGTATAAAAACGGAATTTCTCCATTGCATGCGAGGATCAGATGTATGGAATTCATGCTCGAATTGGCATAAACTCTTCCACGACTCTGATGACAGTGCCAACACAAACACAATATAAAGTAGAAGGAAACAGGATATAAAACAGAAGTTCTTGCCGGAGCTTGGGCTAAGAGTCGACTGCCCGAAGCAAGGCTATGGAAACACGACTGATGGAAATACATCCCAGAGATTCTTCGACAGAGATGAGGCAACTGCTAAGATAACAGGAATTTATCTGGATGTCATCACACGGTTTCAAATCATTCTTAATGTCGTAAGCAGCGGCGAAAATGTTGATGTATGCAGATATGGAAAATATGATATGGAAAATATGCCAAGGAGACAAGAGATCTTTTACGTGCAAAGTATCCAGAGAAAAAACTAACTCCGACCGTCTTAGGATTTACATTTAATAAGCCCTTATCATGGAATGACCATATAAGTAAGGCAATCGGGAAAACATATGCTCTAATTAGACGGTTAAATCTGACGCAGCAATTCATCCCTACTCATATAAGAAACTTGATTGCAAAAGTAGATGTAATACCATCGCTGCTATATGCTATATGAAATTTTCGGAAGTTGTAGAGCAAGTAGCCAGATATATAAACCCAAAAAAACTATCTGACCACAAATCACAGAGAAAATATTTAACATACCTCTACATTCATGGATTAGCTTACGGGTACTAATTTTCCTGCACAAAATTATCAACTCTTGTGAACCTTCCTACCTATTTCAAATGCTAAAACTGTGCTTCCTCACAAAGGACAAGATTGGCACACGATGCTATTAGTCTATGGAATCAACTACCTAACAATCTCAAAATAATTATAAGCGCTTCAGTTTTTAAGAAATCTATTGAAATCTACCTACAGCAATAATCTGAGTTTTAGTTTACTTTCATTTGTCTTTCCTATTTTATTTTGTTTTGTGTTAAAGATCTAATATAAAAATGTATAGTGTCAAAACTAAACTTAAATATTAAGTTCACGTTAATTATCCCAAATAATTTTGTTCTAGTAGTTGTCTTAGTGATTAGTGCTACAAATAAGTCTTGTACGTTTAGCAAAAATTATTCGATCATGTTGAGCAGCTAATACAACAACAAATTTTGTCGTTGGGAGTGTTGTCAGAGGACCACAAAAGATATGGGTATGCGAACACGTTCAAAATATCTCGTCATCAAGAAAACACGGACCTTTTCAACATGTTGTCGGCCTCCTCTGATCCCCAGCTCTCAGATACATCAGGACAATCGAGGAATTAGCCAAAGAATATTCACCAGAAATGTTAAGTCTATTAAGGGGGTCTTCTCATTCAAAACCCGTTTTTTGGACCCTTTTTAAAAAAATTCTTATTTGAAAACGCAAAGAATAATTGAAAACTTTTTTATTTATTGTATTACAAAGGTTCAAGTAATAAAAAATTTTTTCCCGATACGGCCACGATCCGGGTCTCGGAGCCCGATGAAAAAAACGGGGTATCGTATATGTATCTCGGTGACCTCAAACTTAATTTTGTGATTTTTTTGACAAAATGGCGGCCATTCAAAAAAAATTTCTTCGGGCTTTTTTTGTAGTTTAGTGTTAAAAAAAATTTTTTAATTTTTTAAAATTTGGTCGGTTCACCCGGAATGGTGACAATTCTGCGTCGATTCCACTTTGTTTCATGAAAATCGGTCAGTTAACTGGAGATATCATGGCCGCCAGTTCGAAACGTGGTTTCGAGATAACGCGCTTTAAGTTTGCAATTGCTTGGGAATTTAGGTCACATTGGGTCACTAAAAGGACTATATCTCCTAAACTAATTCGAGTTTTCAAAATCCTTTTGGGGGATATTTTTGAATATCCAAGCTATAAATAAATGAAAAAAAAAAGTCGAAAAAAGTTGCTCAATGAGAAGACCCCCTTAAGCACTAATGATATGAATATCTATATTGACAACCTTTTAGACGAAAATTAACCATTCCCAAGTTAGAACTCATTTTGTATGGAAATAAATGTTTTTAGTGAGTAAAAATTATATTTTTATAAAATTTTATTAATGTAAAAAAATCGACTTAAAAAAAATTAAAATATTTTGCCTATTTCATGCAACCTTTTTAGTGATAGAAACTATCCATTTTGGCAGCCGATCCTGAGTCACCTTGTTTAAGTACGCTCATTTTAACAGCTACAGGAATTCTCTATCATCGAGTCTTTGAAATTTTTCAAATATCTCTTCCCGTTTAAAAGTTATGATTTTTGCAACACCAAATTCGCGAATCCGGCCACTGTGCGCCGGTTATGTTTGGGTTAAAGTTAAAAATAATATTCAAGAAACAAATTTTTTGCAAAAGTAAGTAACAGGCAGTAACAGCATCTCCGCCCCTATAAAGTATATATATTCTTTATCAGCATTAACAGCCGAGTCGATCTAGCCATGTCCGTCTGTTTGTCTCTCTGTCCGTCCGTCCGTATGAACAATCATATCTTAGAGATGGTGAGAGATAGAGGTTTGACATGTATGGGACAAACGCTTCTTATACTTGCAGGCAGATCAAGTTTTTTTTTAATTTTTGCCACGCCCCCACCCGCCCTCGAAAATTGGAAAAAACGACATATCTTCCACAATTTTACAGATAGAAGTTTCGTTCATACTATTTAGTAATCAGGATTATTTATCAATCCGCCAAAGGAATGATAAAGATCGGATGAACGGTTGTCGAGTTATAAGAAAAACAAACAATAATTGGCAGCACTTGTCGCAACGGTGATGGGCAGCACTTTACAGGTACAGAGTATGTTATAGTCGGGCTTGACCGACTTTATTGTTTTTTATCAAAACTAAGTGAGAATGAATATTTAAAAACTATGTCTAGTTCTTCTCATTTTTTTTTGTAAGATTCTTATAAAAATCGCCAATTTTGATTAAAAAATTAAAATTTTGAGTTTACCGATCTAATTACGCCTTTTTTTGACAGCTTAACCCTAAAAACTATACGTTAAAAAATCTTTAACATTCCAGATTATAAGGAAACAAATTTTTTGTGGATAACTCTTATAAATCAAGAGTTATGATTTATGCAACGTGTTTTGAGAAAAAGAGCCAGTGTGCGTCTGAAGTAGGATTGATTTGGAAAGTTGGGATCAGAACGGAATTGAATTGGAAAAGTTCAAAGGGATCTAGGAAGTTGGGTTGGGACAGACTTAAAAAAATGAAGTGCAATAAACAATGGATCTCGCACTCAAATCTAAAAAAATTGGGGAAAGTTATCTTCGGCTCGGCCGAAGTTTTTTATACCCTTGCAGCTTCCATTGAAAACAAAAAAGTTTTTCTAACTAAGACTACTTTTTGGACCTTACTTTTCTATGAGATCTATACTATATAGATGTCTGACTACGACCAAACTTGGTGAAATCATGGAAAAGCATAATACACTGTTAATTACGAAATTTGGAGGCGATCCCATTTAAAACAAAAATGTTTTTCTCACTAGAACTTCTTTTTCGACCGATCATTCATACTCCAGCTATATGCTATAGTCATCCTATTTTGATAAAACTTTTTAGAAATGTGTTAAAGTATATAAAATAAGAATACGCCAATAAAAGGGACGTTTTCATTATAAACAAAAAAGTTTTCCTCACTCGAACTAGTTTTTCGGCCGATCGTTCCTATGGCAGCTATATGCTATAGTCATCCGATTTCGACCAAACTAAGTGAAATCATGGGAAAGAATAGTAAACTAAGGAAAACGTACTTCGGAGGCGTTTCCATTAAAAACAAAAAAGTTCTTTTCACTAAGACTTGTTTTTCGACCGATCGTTCCTATGGCAGCTATGCTATAGTCATCCGATCCGGCCGGTTCCGACAAATGTGCAGCGTATATGTACCAAAAGACTTCGTGCAAAGTTTGGTGAGGATAGCTTTAAAACTGACGGGAGGAGATAGCATAAAAACAGACAGACGGACGGACGGACAGGCGGACAAGGCTAAATGAACTCAGCTCATCATGCTGATCAAGAAAATATATACTTTATGTGGTCGGAGATGCTTCCTTTAATGCGTTACAAACATCCGCACAATTTTATAATACCCTCTGCAAGGGTATAAAAAGAACAATCGCAATAGTATCCCGATTCAATTTATTGAAATGGTTTTAATATTATTTCTATCGTAGACAGTTATTTCAACTATAGAATATTTAAGAATACATTTTCTTAAATTTTGCAGACTTAGATAAGTAAAGGTAAAGTACTTTTATAGCTCTACTTCACTAGAGCTGGCAAAATATCGATAGAGAAAAGATTCGATACTATGTGTTTTTCTAATAAACCTATTTAACTTCAATTTCAAATCAAACATTTAATTGAATGTGTTCTTCACTGTAAAATATTTCATCTAGTGACTAACAATTAGCCAAAAATTCAAAATTATAAAAGTTAAATCGATCTGAGATGAATTCCAAAATCTTATATAAGCTTCAAACCAGTATTTATTTAGAGTACTTAAAATTCTGACTTTAAATTAACTTGAAAACTAAAAATAACACCTAAAAAAAAACAAAATCATGTGTACATGCTTTGCTTTAAGCGAAGACCGACGATTACTTGCAATTAATCCAGTCTCACTGAAATTTCACTCAGATATTTTTTAGTGACAACTTTCAGACCACCATCAATGTGCTGAAAATAGAGAAATGTCCCTTATCTTTGGACTCAATACCCATTCATAACATTCATAAAATTACCTTCCTATAGTTAGGCGGATCTATATCCTGAGTAGAATGATTCATAGAAAAGTTATTGGCGGAGCTCAACAATGATATCTGTTCTTTCGATTTTTGGCAAACTCCCAATGTTTTGCTTTATTGAAATCATGTTTGGCTTCACGGAGTTTGCTTTTGGACTGTTGCTGGCGTTTTTCAAAAATTAGCCGCAAAGGTGAAATTAACAAAAAAATGATCGTAAAAAACTATCGATAGTGTAAAAAAGAAAATTCGATAGTGACGATAGTGATAAAGATTCAATATATCGATTGTGCCATCGAAAGTTTGCCAGCTCTATACTACACCCTCCTGAGATTTTATTTTACCATCTCTGAAGTAATAAGTGACTAAGACTTATCAATGGTGACTGTGCTCAGTCTCATCACTCAATATTATTCCGCCATGTGTTTTTTTTTCAGTAAGCACATCTCAAGAACAGATGCACGTTGAACCAATCGCTAATGCTTTGGTATATAATTTTCCAATGGCTGAAACTGCAGTCGTCAAAAACTTATTAGTCAAACCTCATTAGTGGTGAAGTGGTCATGTCAACAAAACTTGCTGTTATTTAAATTCCATTTGATCCCGCTGAGATGTGACCTTGTGGTTGTAATAGGCTAATTTCAGAACAGCTTAAGATCTCAATTGCGCAAAAGAATAAACCTTACAAAATACCACCCTCCACTCGTTTAATTAAGAGGCTGCAGAAAAGCTCCATTCAAAAACCTTAAACACTTCAATCAACCAAAGTAAAGACCCAGACGCCAGCACAATTGGATGTAAGCACTCGTTCATTTGTACATATGCATTTTTCGAACGTTTTCAAAACATTTGCAGTGCCTAACATAAAAAATAATTAGAAAATCAAGTTGTGTTGTGTACGAGTATATGCAAAAGTGAGTTGTTGGTCAACAGCTGTTTTTGAGGTTGAGGTTGATTCTTTGGTGTTTTTGCAGAGCCGCCTCAACTCACTCGGAGTAACCTCAAAACGCGAAATTTGAAGTGAGCTGCAGAGCTTGGACCTGCTGCTTTTTCTACTTGTTTGCCATTTAACTGCTTCTTGATTATTAGTTGTACGGTGGTGTGCGTGTGATTATGTGTGTGTGCGTCGGTTTGTGTGTAGATGTAAGGTCAGAGCCAATCTTGCTCGGCGTCTGGTTTGCTTTGACTTCAATTTTATGTTGTTGTCGTTCGTTGAGCTGTGCAAGAACTCAACGATATTGAGTACACCAATGAAGAAGAAGAAGGAGGAGAAGCAGAGACAGAACACAAGAAAGGGCAATTAACAGCCACCAAGATAACAAACAATTGAAACCTAGAGTCCAAAAATCTCGAGTTGAGCCGAGTTCGTGCTGCGTGAGTGTGTGTTTGTACAATGATAGCGTTCGTTGGGTTTATCTTCCGAGTGTATTATTGTTTTTTGGTTTTAAAAGAACAATTTGCTACACTGTCAAAAAAACCGCAAGTCTCATTTATCCTAAAATGTCTCAACAAATTAACTCAAGATATGAATTATTTGAACTACTCGATTAAGGGTTTATCATTCTAGAAGTATTATTAAAAGAACCGATAAGAATATAACTAGTTACCTCATTCTATAGATTTAGTTCAGTTTTAATTAGATAAAGGCCAGTATCCAGATGTGAATTAATTTGTTGTAAAGTAAAATTTTCATTCAAATTTTGAAGCAATAATTTATTTCTACTTTTAAGAATGATCAAAAAAAATTTTAAATACAAAATGTGTATAACAGATGTTTCCATCTATAATTTCAACTCTTATGGAGGTCGCAAAATCCTATAAACTTTAACAGCCCATAAACTATATAGGTAAATTGTGTGTCTCAGCTGTATCAAGTATACTCTACTAGGATCAAGTATTTCTCGCAGTGTTATTATATCGCACATCGTAACTATTTACGAGCTAGATGAGGTGTACGGTGTGCTACTGTCCAATGATTTATTTTCCTTCACATACACAAATACAAACACACTTATATCTGTATTATTCTGATCATTTGTTTTGTCTGCTGCGCCGTCACGGCTTCCCAAGTTCGTCGCACGATTAACTAAAACAACAATCGAAGATGAATGCCCACCAGAATGTGCGGAGGAATGCCTTTTCGATCGTAAATATTATTGTAAATAAAATGTTTGTAGCTGAGACGCCACTTACAAAGCATTATCTGGGGAATTTATCTGCTATCTACCGCTGTGTTCATATTTATCAGCTGAAATTTAAGACGTAGTGAGTTTTATCAGCTGTGTTAAGGTGATTGCGGGAATGGTCTCTTTAGATATGTAATGTAAAATGGCTTGACACAGCCCCAAAGGGCCAAAGCCGAGCTCTTCTCAATCTCTTGGCTTGTGCGCTTCTAATTTTCGCACAAGAGAAAGGGACCTTCAGCTTAACGCCAAGTCCGAACGGCAGTATGAGAAGCTTTTGCAGAGAGGGGTGACCGGGTGTGTAAGTTTATTCAAAGAAAAAACTTTTCATTAGATGTTCCGAGGCGGGATCGAACCCACGACCTCTTGCATGTGATTTGCTTCTGTATTTAAGTTAATACCCTGATTAGGTACTTGCAGACAAAATACGGAAAAACAGATTTGAAAGGCTCATGCATGTGAGATTGCATCCTACTATAAACGGAAGAGAACGACTAATATATAGAATGTTTGATATTAAATCCGAACTTATTGCATTACCCATGTGCATTAATCCAAGCTTCCCCACAATGAGGCTGTGGACGGAAGTTTTCTAAGCTGAAGCTATTAATATGCTAATTATGCTCTGATATATCTATATTCCTTGAAAATAATTTAAAGCGAACATTTTCAGAGATGCAAGTAGATTCTCAATTGAACCTGACCTAAAAAAATTCTAAGCCGATCCGAAAACGGAAAATTAGTTCGGTTCGTTTTATCAGCAAGACGAATTTAATGGCGTAAAAGCACCTAACATTTTATAAATTGAATGAGTTTAACCAACCAAACGAAATAGCATTACTTCATTAGAGAGAAGAGATATTTCGGGTTGCGTTGGTAACAGGACGGTGGCAGATGGTTGTGGTCCTAATGGACATCGTATTCGAGGTACTAAAGCGTATCCGTGGCATCCTAACAACTAATGAACAGCGCCATAAGATAAGTTTTTTTTTTGCATTTATTTACATCTATTTTGTTACTTTGTGGTAGCAACTTACGATGTAGGTTTAGTGGTTTAAGATTTTTTAACAAATAATGTTTGGGTTGGTTTTACTGTGTTTCGGGAGTGTTAATTATGGTAAGTAAAAACTGTCAGTGTGGCAGCTTAAAATCCGACATTGAAAAATATGAGATCAAGATTTAAAAGCAACTCAAATATGTCTAAAGCTAAGTTCACACAGGCAAATAATTTTCGCAAATTTCGATGAAAATTTTACTAAATAGACATGATGGCAGACGTTGTATGACTTAAAACTAAAGCTATAGTTCCATTCAAAAATAAAAGTGCACTATTTAGGCTTAGTTAGACAAATTTGTACCGAAATTTGTCCACAGCACAGGCACAGGTCTCACAATATAGTGAGACCCCTGGACCTGGACCGCTATTTTGAATTCAATTTACCGACATTTTAAGTGTAAGAGTTTAGGTGTTATACCTTTTAAGCTTTATTATTTTTAAGTATGGGTGAACTAGGATATGATATATTATATAGTATAATGCAGGGATGCAAACCACTCGAAAATAAGTACTGGTTCGGTTCAGTGGTTCACGCAGTTTCTGAACCGCCGGTTCGATTCATTACATGGTTTTTGAAGCTAACCGAACCGCGGTTTTGGTTCGGTTCAGTGGTTATGATTTCTGACTTAAGGTGACTTTGAATTCTTACAAACCATTTGAATTCTGATTGAATATTGAATTATAACTAATCCTTGACCTTGAGACGGCTAACAATCACATTGACTAAAATCAAACCTTGGTCGTTAACCTCATATACATGCAAAAGCACCAGTCACAGTGAAATGATTGTTCTAAAAAACTGAACGGTTTCTCTATAAAAACAAACAAAAAAATACATTGGTATTTATAAAGAGCAAAGAAAACCCCTTTAAAATGATTTCAAGAGAAATGCTTGGCCAGTTATCTTGTCTGTTGCGTTGTCCACAGAAGTTTAACAATTGCTTTTTAAAACAATAAATACACATATGACATTTGGACACAGCCCCCAGCACCATTGCAATATCTTCGGAGGAAAATGTAGCTATTAATAGACGCATGTGAACGTAAACATGAAAAATACTTCCCAAGTCTTTATTTGGCTCAGAGTGGCTTTAAATAGGTAATTGCTAATGGCTGTGGGTGGGGAAAGCGATTAAAATCTCACTGACGAGTCCAGGTTGGTTCCGGACGAAACCGTGTCTGTCTGAGTATAGATAATCTGCTTTGTGTCCATATGTTCATATTATTGTTGTTGATTTCAGATTGATTATAGAATTAATATCAATCCTCGACCTTAAGACGGCTAACAATTACTTTGACTATTTGAATATCTTTAAAATCCTAAGAATAATGTCTAATATTTGTGATGTCGGATTTGCAGGAATCGTCTATAAGTTCCTAGAGGAATGCCTTTCGTAAACAGAGAATGTCGGCTAGAAAAGAATACGTACCATGCATCTTACACACCCTTTTAATCGTATGAGAAATAACTTTCCTCATTAAGATTTAATTTAGATGAAGAAGTACAATAAAAAATTGATAATATTGTCCAGTGGAGGACGAAAATTCAAGAAAAGAAAGCAGGTTCATGACAGATATATTAAGAGATCGGCGGGCAACGCAGAGACATGTAACATGTTCTAAAATTTGTGTCAAGTCATACATAAAAGTTAAATCAATCCTGCATCTACCTTGTAGAAGGTCGAACGAAATGTCGTATAAAAATTGTCTTAGGGAAACGATTCAAGTTCCCAAATTATTAAGTTTCATTGGCTAAAGGAAAGCGATTCACGTCTTAAAAATTGCCAGAGAACTGAACCGAACCGTTTTTCTTTGTTGTTTTCGGTTCGGTTCATCGTTTCTGAAAGGAAGCCGGTTTGGTTTGCGGTTCGGTTCACCGACTAGATTAAGCGGTTCGGTTCGGTTCAAAACCGGTTCGCGAATTTCTGTTTATGAAGGGGTATAGTGTTCGGACAAGAGTATTTACTTTGTTAAGGATGTGGCCGACATGTTCCTTAAATATATTTTTAGTATCAAGGATTACCCCCAAGTAACGCACTTTTTCTCCCCAGGCTATATTCTCGTTGAGTAACTTTATATGGCTAGGTGGTAGAAAAGAAGCTCTCCGCTTACTAGTAAAGAAGATGGCTTGGGTCTTTTTACAATTTACTTCGATCTTCTATCTGGTAAAATACTCTTGTAGAGCCAGGAAAGCATCCTGTAGCTGTGTAGAAATTTCGGAGGACAGATGACCTGAGCAGATTATTGCGGTGTCGTCCGCAAATATGGAAGCGGTGCAGCCAACAAGGCTCGGAAAATCAGCGGTGTATATGTTATACAGAATTGGTGACAGGCATGACCCCTGGGCCCAGCCCGCTGGAATACTTTTTGGGGTCTGATATGTGCAGAATTGAGCTCAGTAATGCGTTCACGTACGCCTTACTCCGTGTTCTGATCGCTTTGCCTATTTGAACAGGAATCGTTCCCAAAGAATGATTCTGCAAAGGCTTCGCACTTCTGTTCGGCCGTAGTTGACTGAATCGTTCCTGCAGTAAGGGTAGGTATAGACGTAGCTTTGTTTTTTATCACCGCGATTTGTTAAGCTCATAAAACAATGTTTTTAACCTAATTGGTGGTGCAAACTTTAAAGCCTTTGTGAGTCACTGAACCATAATAGCCCCAACTCCTCAGCTGCTTGTTTTCCTGCTAATTGTAATACCCATTTACATAGTCGACCTTCTTTTTCGTTTATCTTAAACATGATCTATTGCCTTCTGCCATTCTAGTTTAGAAATTCTGTTCTTCCCTACACACACACACACATCATGGGCCCCATCAATCAATTGATCTAGCCCAGATCACGTAGCACACAACAAATAATTGAAACTTTAAGTGGCAATTGGATGGACTTCGCGATCTCTCTTCTCGTACGTATGTAGACATGTGGTGCTAAGGTGTTTGGGTTATTTATTTTTGGAACAAACATAAACAACTCGAAACACGAACCAGTCTAAGAGAAAAACCAGTTTGGCAATGTGGCTAGAACCGTGGGGCATGCTCGAACAGAGTAGGTTGCTTGTTGAATCTCTCTATATGGAGCAAGAAGTACACACATCGCCAGTAAAACCAACTACCCCAGCATCAGGGGCTATTTTAGGAGTCTCTCTCAATACACACCGGCACGAATTTAAATTTTTATTGCATTCACCATAAATGACACATTTCCAGGGCCGAGCCCCAGTCAGGAAGTTGGATTCAACAAAACCAGAAACGGTCCCGAGCGAGCCTTCTGACCGCTGTGTGATTGAACGCTTTCAAGGATGTCAGCACTGAATGACGACAGCAAAGGGAAGGTACAAACCAATGGCCTTTGTTCTCCAAAAATAATAATAAGCCAAGTGCGTTGGCTGGTGGGCGTTGTAGCCTGCCGCTGTTGCTGGAGGCACCGGATCGAAACTTCGAAGTCAACCAACTCACGAACTTGACGAGCTGACCGAACGAATGGCGGAAGCAAATGCGACGTGATTTTAGCTGTTAATTTTGTCTCTGCTGATATTAACGTGTTCAACCACAACGTGGCCTAAATACAAAAAAAAAACTATAAACAAATTAGTAAAATTGCTAAAAATATTTTACGAGTCGCTTATGTTTGCTTGTTATTTGTTAGGGCTAAGTGACTGAATGTCTGCTTTGGGTCTAAGAAAATTGATAAGATAGCGCAGCAAAGGAAGTGAGTCAAAGAAGGGAAATCAAAGGAAAATCTATGGGATAAGTAAAGCGGAAACGTAATAAGAATAACATTCTAAGCTATAGTGGGGGAACACCGTAAGCTCATTTCAAGTAATTTTCTCGGGTTTCTTAAGCCAGTACGACTGTAACTGGAATTGTACTAATTTCCATGTCTGAAATAATTAGTTGAAAATGTCAAGTGAGCTAAAAATAATTGCGCTGTTCTCAACCCACACAGAGGCCAAACAAATCTGCAGTGAATTGAGAGCAAATTGCATTTTTTAGTTCATACTTATTTGCTTTTTGTGTGCCAATGTCAAGCCTCAAAGCGTCCGTCAAAGCTTAAGAACTTTGTTATGCAAAGAGCGTGTGCAATCGCAGCCAGCTTTAGCCAGCTAACCAACGAGCCAACCCCGAACGCCCACAAACAGCCAAGCAGGCAAACAAAAATGTATGGGTGTAACGCGTGAGTACTTGTATTTGTTATTGTTTTGAGGACAGAGCTTGAGCTGAGCAGATAACCTTAGTGTTGGCCATTTAGCCTTTTCCCCCTTCCTCAAATGTATCGAGTTTCCAACAATGTGAACGGGAAAATCAGATAGGAGTTGATCAAAGTCGTCAGAAACTTAGAAGTTCTTTATAATCAATCGGAATACATTTGTTTGTTTGTTTTGGAGTCCGTCATTTAAGTCTGTTAAAAGACCGGCTCAACAATTCAAGCCTGTTTTATTTTCTCTTCCGCAAAAGTTTAGCGCAAAAATATTAGCTTTACTTAAATTAATATTACCATAAAAATCGCATAATTAATTTCTATTTAAATTACTTGTTATATTCCCTCATGCTTTTGGGACGATGTTGTATCGTTAGGTTTCTTGTTTATAATTTATTTTGGTTATGCATAATTTTTTAAGTAGTCATACCACATTTTCAGGTCACGTTTTACCCAGCAGATCATGGGAACTTGCTGGAGCTGATAATTTCCGCAAACGTATGGAAAATACCAGATAATTTATTTAGAGTTGTCTTGGAAAGTAGTTTGAAAGGTAATAAACCTTGGTTTTGCGATATTTTATTAACAAAAAAATCCTTTCCCTAATCAAGACATGCTACCGCATCGTCACTGATAACTATACAGTTTAGGTATGTGTTGCGAATCTTCAATTTCTTTTTTCTGAACCTAACCAAAATAGGTCTGTAGGATTAGCGATATATAGAAGATGAGAAATCTTTTAAATTGCAAAAGTAACTCAATGAGCAGCCGACTAGTTTATAGCAGGGCTGCTAAACGGATTTGAATCCCTATCTCTTACAATCTCTGAGATGTGTTTGCTCATACGGACAGACAGACGGACATGACTATATCGACTTGGCTGTTGATTCTGATCAAGAATATATATACTTTATAGGGTCGGAGATTCTTCCTTCTGGCTGTAACATTCTTTCGCACAAACTTAATTTACTCTGTGTATCTCTGGAACAGAGTATTAAAATAATTTTTACTTAGATCCATTTTCCGACCGATCGGTCCTATGGCAGCCTTAAGATAGAATCATCTGAAATCGACCAATATTTGCAAATACCTTTTCAAGCATAAAACATTCATAATTGCCGAGTTTAGAACCGCGCTAACATTAAAAACAAACGGATTTTGTCACTAAGACCCATTTTCCCACCGATCGTTCGTATTGGAGCTACATAGTTTTCCGACCGGTCGTTCCTATGACAGCTATATGCTATAGTCATCCGATCCGACCGGTTCCGACAAATGTGCAGCGTATACATATGTACCGAAAGACCGTGCAAAGTTTGGTGAAGATAGCTTTTAAACTGACGGAGGAGATAGCATAGAAACAGACAGACGGACAGCCCTTAATCAACTCAGCTCGTCATGCTGATCAAGAATATATATACAAGGGTATAACAACTGGTTTTTTCCCGAAGATAAGTAGTAGGATTATGTATGTACTTAAGTTTCTGACCTAATTTGATTAAAATCGGTCTACTATATCTTATAGCTGGCATGCGAATGATTTCTGATTTACGATTGCTTTTAATTTTCTGCTGAATTGAAATGATTGCTAAGTTTAGGTTATTTTCTGGATTTACTATATAAAAATAAATTCACACCATAAAAAATGTACGCTTTAGTATTAAATACATTTGATATTTGAAAATGGATGCACGCGTTGAGAGTAAGTAAGCATTATTAATTAAAAATTTAATGGGTTTTTAATCAATGAATAATCCTTTTAGCCGAGAATATCAAGTGGAGTCCTAGCGCTGTAAGGCTCCTCTTGGACTTATATAAGGACAACAGGCAGAACTTTCGGAACATACTCCTTGAAGAATAACCGATTGACCTTGCTTTCTGTTGTAGTAATCTGCGGCGTTTCCTACAGGTTGCTTAATAGATATATAAGTAAAGTAAGTAAAATCGGCTTGTCAGATGACAACAGCCCCGAGGGGCCAAGCCGAGCCTCTCTCAATCTATTGGCTTGTGCGCTTCTAATTTTAGCCAAAAGGGACCTACGTTAAACGCCAACCGAACGGAGTTTTGAGAGGCTTTTCATGGCTAATTACTAAGCTGGCGCCAACAGCAAGAGGTGTGGCCGATGTAAAGTTTTATTCAAAGACAAAAAAACTTTTCATTAGATGTTCCAGGCGGGATCGAACCCACGACCTCAGCCAGCAGTCGCGCCACTAACCGCTGAGCCACTCCGGCCCTTAATAGATATATGGAACCCATCAATTGTCCCAATCGCTCCTGGGATTCCACGCGATTTTTGTTTAAATATTTGTGCAGTAAGAGCTTGCTGGGAGTCATTTGGCCAATTCACATATGTAGGCATTAGCCTCAAAAGAGTCCCTGTTATGTTGTAAAATATTTGGTGACCTAAACTTGTTGGAATGTCGAATCGATCGCCAACAGACGAGAAAGATTCCTGCTTACTTAGAAGCCAAATTGAAAATAGCATCTTCTTTGAAAAACATACATTTGCAATTGTTTCATTCTCTGTTAGTGCCGTTGCATTTGCTATTACACCAAGAAGTTCCTGGAAAACGCAAAGTTAACAGAATTCTATTATCATGCATAAAACATATTTGAACCTCAAAAGTTGTGCGTGACATCCTAAAATGCGCCTTGAATTGGTCCATTCTGTACCTGGGAACTGTTTCCTCGTAGAATGATTTAGAGCGAAGGCGATTTCTTTTGATTTTTTGATTGCCCCAATAGCGGCTACGAATGGGTTGCACATTGACCAGATCAGCAATTATACCCATATGAAATTCATCCTCACAAAAGACGGTCCCAATTAAATTCATGTTTCCACAACCAATTTTATGCACAATTTTTGGCCGTGCAATCGGTAAACGGTCTCCCCAATCATACATTTTATATGATTCCATCTCATCGCTTCCACCTTATCAGTTGCAATCGGCAATCACTGTATTCAGCAGGTAAAACCGGCAATCATAAATCAGAAATCGTAAATCGGATTTATCTGCTGAATACGCCCATTGATACCATATAGCCGGAAACACAGAATATGCCAAAGAAGGCTAAAACTGTTAGATGAAAAGCAGGGACCGAACAAATCACTCCTTTTTATATAAAAACCAGAACAAAAATTATTTTTGAATTTTAAACAATTTAGTTTTTATCAGGGCTGCAAACCGGTTCAGAACCGAACTGACTCGATCCCGGAAATCAGACTTTTATTTTGCTGTGAACCGAACCTTGAACCGGACCTCTTTAAAAGTAAAAGCTGAACCTGAACTTAATGTTATTTGATCGGTTTTGGGGAACTGGCTGGGGACAGAATAACTTATGGAGTCTCCACCCATAATAGCCACTGTTTTTAAAAGATCCTTGTCTCCAAGGCTTATTAAATGAATCACCAAACAAGAGCTTAACACTGGAATTATTTTTCATGAGTAGACTACGAAATGGAATTTTACTTCGCAGTAAATTATATTTTAAGCATTTCCATGTGTTGTTCAAATCGCTTCCGATCCAATTCCCATACGATTTGTGTTGTTTTTAGGACGAATGCGATTTGTAGAAATTATATTGATTACTAAAAAAATTTTTTTTTTTTTTCGTTATTAATATTGTGTAAAATATGAATGCGCTGAACCAAGGTTCAGCCCAAAACATTCGTCCAAAAATCATGAACCTCAAATTTTCGAACCTTAACCATTGGTAATATTCGGTTTGAACCCGCGAACCGGAATTTAGAAAAATGTTTTGGGTTTGCAGCCGTATTGTTTTTGCATTAAAAAATATACCGGAAAGTAAAGGGTGATTTTTTAGCTATTATCTTTTTGGCAACACTGGTTTAAACAGCTCACGCACGTTTCGTGTTTTGCTTCACTGTCAAACATCTTCAGTTTGGTCTATAATTTAACCATGAATCGTCTTACAAACGAATTATTGAATTTTATTATCAAAATGCGTGCTCTGTTAAGAAAGTTCATCGCGCGCTTCTTCCATTTTATGGTCAGTTTAATCTACCCACTGAAGCGGCTATTCGGGCTATCCAGAAAAAGTCACAGTTTGGTGCGGTTTACGGGCTGGTGGCATCATTGGACCGTACTTCTTCAAAGATATAATCTAACTACTGTAAATGGTGAGCGCTACCGTGAGATGATATCCAACTTTTTTTGCCCAAAATGCCAGAGCTTGACTTGCATGTCATGTGGTTTCAACAAGACGGTGCCCCATGCCACACAGCACGCGCAACAATGAACTTATTGAGAGGCGAGTTCGGTGAACATTTTATTTCACGTTCGGGACCAGTCAATTGGCCGCTTAGATCGTGCGATTTAACGCCGTTAGACTATTTTTTGTGGGGCTATGTTAAAGCTCATGTCTATACAGACACGCCCGCTTCAATTGACGCATCGGGAGACAACATTGAAGCATTTATTCGTGAGATACCGGCCGAAATGTTGGAAAGAGTAAGCCAAAATTGGACTAAGCGGATGGACGCGCAGTCACGGTCAACATTTGCATGAAATAATCTTCAAACATTAAATTATATGGACCGTACTATCGATTCAAATAAAGATTTCATGCATTTTTCTGAATTTTATGTTTTTTTTTTTTTTTAAACTTTCCTATAGCTCTTAAAAAATCACCCCTTACTAGTATTCAGTTAGGATAGCATTTATTTGTTCGGAGCAGGTTCAACTGTTATTTCTAAGAAGTTCGGTTCACAGTTGAATTAGTCGGATTTGCGGGCTCAAACCGGTTCGGTTCGAAGCCGGTTTGCAGCCCTGATAATAACCACAAACTGATAATTTTCATTCTCACAAAATATTGCTTCTATTATTATGACACGCACCTTCTATTAAATATTAAAATGAGTTATAAATGCTTTGTGTTTATGTGTTAAACCTGCTTACATATCTAAAGGTTTTTGGCCTTTTTTCATTTGCTTATCATCAATTTAGCTGGCCCAACACTGAACAGAGAACATGCGCGTGTACGGCTTAGCAGAGAGAGAGAGAGAATTGCTAGATGTGTGTTTCTGTGTGTTGGTGTGAGAATTTTATTGATTAGTCACAAGGCTGTGGCTCTCTACTCAGCAACAGCAGAAGCAGCTGAGATTAGATTTTATGTCCCCTGCTCTGCCTGCAACAATTTGAAGCTGCACGCCCGCCGCCCACGCATCCACAATTGGAAGTGCGGCCAGGGGGTGGGGGTGGAGGAAACTCACCTTCAATTGTGCCAGGTTATTATCGCGCGCAGCATTGAAAACAATGAATTTATAATCCATTTTTTGACTTGGCCGTGGGCATCAAATGGTTGAACAACAACAACGCCGCAGAGAGCCAAGAAGTTTTGCTTTATGTTCTGCTGCTGCTGCTGTTTCGTCGATTTATGTGTGAGTGGGGGGGGAGAGAGAGCGTGCGAGATTCCTCTTCAGATTTTTTTTCAAGTAATTTATTTTTATATAGACAATTTCTTGCACAAAAGAACTTTTCAACCGAACATAAATAATACAACAATTGCGCCCCGTCTGGCGCTGTTTTTGTTGTTGCTGCCGCCTTTTTATTGCTTTGCTTCCGTATTTTTGCTTGCAATTTATATTTTGCGCACTTTCTTCTCGTGGCCCGAAGCCAAAAAGGAAGACGATTTCTTTGTTGCTCTGCGATTCTCTTTTGTTTTTTGCCCGTCGCGATTTGTTTCGATTAATTTGTTATTTTTTTTTTGTTGAAGCCAGTCAACGTTTTTAACAAGATTTTTTTTTAATTTTTTCACCGCAGCTCTGCCCTCACGTCAGACAGCCAGGAAAGACACTTACGTAGTGACATAAAGAAACGAGTAACATAGAGGCACAGAATGCTGCGCTGACGTTTCGCTCTGCCAGCGGCGTCAGCTGTTTAGTGGCGCGCATTTTTGAATTTCCGAACTCAGTTGGAATTTGTTGTGCGGCCACTGGGCAGGCATGCGTTAGAAGAGTGCGGATAGTGAACGCAAGAGAGGTGAATTTGTAATTTCAGAAATCAGGTATTTTTTATGCAAATGGAATTATCTATGGCTTTGTTGTATTTGATGTTGATTTCAAACCATGTTAACAAAGGCCAATTAATGTTAGAAGAGTAAAAAATAGCTTATTGTATGACAATATGATAATTTTTAAAATTATTTATTAATTAACAGAGACGTTTAATTACTCAAATCAATGACTCTTTGAAAACAGAAGAAGAAACAGCAGAAACAGCGCTCTAGGGTGAGCTGCTTGGATTCTCACTTTATCAACTACGATTTATTACTGAATTCTGTTCATTTAAAGTAGGGTAGCCGAATATTTTACAAATATCTACCTCTGTAAAAGAATTATATGTGATAAATATAATTGTAACTGTAAAAAAGAACACGGGAAGGTATAAATATTTTTGGTATGCAGTTTTATTCAGGGATTAATACCGGAACCGTAAGCCGAAATAAATCGTTTCAAATCATGTACCGGAGCCGATACAAATTTTTTTTGAGAACCGAATACACTTATTATTTGACCGTTGTTATTGGAACCGATAGAACCGGATCGAAACCGAAACGTTGGTACCGGAACTGTTTCGGTTTTTTTTTTTAACTTTTGCAGAGCGCATTATAATTTTGGTCAGATGTTTGTAACGCAAAGAAGGAATCATAAGACGTCCTTCACACGATTTTCTTGCCATCTTTCATAGAAGGCTTAAAATTAAAGCACCGCTCTGTAAAATAACTTACACGAAAATCACGCAGCTTCTAAAAGGCGGTTAACGTACATATGTTCGTAAATTGACTGATTTTTTTTTACATACAAACATTCGTATATCCATTGGCAAGAATCTAAAATATGTTTGTGCCCGGGTGTGGCTCAGCGGCTGGTGTCCGGAAAAATTTACATGGAGGGTCCTTACAAATTTGCGTGTATCTTTGAAAATAATTTCCGTATTTTTTATATACATACATATGAATATGTGCATGTATGTACAACGTCAGTTGTACATGCCGAGAACTTCACCGCGGGCCAACTCCACATAAGTACATACATATGTACAAATTGTCGATCGTTACTTTGTATGTACATTGTACAATGTACACTAACTGTGGCCGAGCTATGCTGCGTTTGCTTGGCCAGTCCGGGTGCTGGTGTGGACACCAACTGGCTGAATATACGAGGGCCGTCCCAGAAATGACCGACCTAGCACAGTAGTGCTGGAAAATGTTCACAAAAAATATTAAAAAGGGGAAGTACCGACTATTAAAAGCTTAAGTTTGATGTTTGGTGCCTTTACCTTGCACAGTTTTTTTTTGGTCGCTTTTAATAGAGAACGCTTGTTATTGATTTGCAAACATGGACAAAATTGGTCATCGTTATGTGATACAATACTTTCATATAAAAGGTCTTAGTCCAACCAATATTAAAAAGAAGCTGGATTCTACCTTACGTAATTCTGCTCCTTCGTTTACAACAATAAAATATTGGGTGGCTGAGTTTATGCGAGGTCGTTTGAGCTGCGAAGATGAACATCGTAATGGGCGTCCAAATGAGGTGACCACTTCAGAAATGGTGGCCAAAATTAAAAAATGTGTATTGAGTGACCGGCGATTGAAAGTTCGTGAGTTAGCTGAATGTGTAGGCATTTCAAAAAGTGCTGTACATCGCATATTGACCGAAAAATTGACATGAAAAAGTTATGGGCAAGATGGGTGCCGCGTTTGCTGTTCCATCATGACAATGCGCCGGTTCACACCTCTGCCGTTGCAATGGCAAAAATTAATGAATTAAAAATTGAATTGCTACCTCACGCCCCCTTATTCGCCAGACAGTCCCTCTGATTATTTCTTATTTCCAAACTTGAAAAAATGGCTCGGAGGAAAAAGATTTGTCAACAATGAAGAGGTGGAGTCCGAGGTTAATGCCTATTTTGAAGAGCTTTACAGCTCTTATTATAAAAAAGATATCGAAGCTATTGAACATCGCTGGGAAAAGTGTATCGACCTAAAAGGATCCTATGTTGAAAAATAAAAATTTTTTGTGTTTTAGTAGTTAGGTCGGCTATTTCTGGGACCGCCCTCGTATTCATACATTGACTCCGATAAACCACAAGACTTGACTATTCTGATGGAGGAGACGACTGGCTGAGGGATGAAGCCCGCTCTGGATCAAACTGAACACATATGTACCTCTTGCTTGGCAGCGGCAAGAATTGCTTTGAATTTCAAGCGGCGATTGGAGCACAGTCTGAAACGCTAAAACGTGCAGACCGCAGAAGAAACGACCCTCACAAACCTTGGAAAAGCGAGCAGAGAGCGGGTTTTCGAGTGTTCCCTCTGCCCAAAGACCTTTACCACTAAGCACAATCTGGAGCGACACCAACGCACGCATACTGGCGAGCGACCCTTCGAATGCCTCCACTGCTCGAAGACCTTTGCCGTAAAGTGCTATATGGAGGAGCACTCACAGTCTTATGCCCTGAGGAGCTCTCTAAAGGCAAACCTGCATACTCATACTGGTGAGCGGCCCTTCCAATGTTAGCAATGCTCCAAGACCTTTTACACAAGAAGCAATCTAAATCAACACCTACGTACTCACACAAACGATATTACTCTCGTCATCCCTAACTTCGAGTTATCCCCCTGCTCGAAGACCTTTCGCAATAAACGCAATCTGGAGCGACACCAACTTTCATATACTGGCGAGCGAACTCACTCATTCCCAGAATGCTTAAAGTGTTTTGGCCGAAAGAACATTCTAAATAAACACCTACTTACTAATACCGGCCAGCAACCGTTCAACTGCCCTCAGTGCTCAAAATCCTTCCTCCAAAAAGACTTACTGAAGAGGCATATCCGTACGCATACTGGAGAGCGACCTTTCGAATGTTCTCACTGCTCTAAGGGCTTTTGCCAGCCATACAATCTAAAGAAACACTTTATGAGTTCCCAGAATTGTATGAAACTTAAAAAGTATGTACTTTCTGTAAAATAATACGAAATGTGAAAATCGATTTTAGTTTTACTTTAAATGTCAAACGACTGAAACTAATGTTGAATACTGTTTCCTTATATTACAAAGGAATAAAATGATTTGGACTTATCTCTGAATTTGCTTTTTACAATATTTAAAATAAAAAACTGGGTACCGTATCGAAACCGAAAACCGAAATAGAACCTTTTACCGAAACATTCATTTCGGTTCGTACCGGTACCTGTACCGGAAAACATATTAGAGTCTCTACCACCCATTGCATACCTTGGGGCACCAGCAATAAATAGGATATTTTTGGATTCTTTCACAAGTGCTAAAAGTATATCTTTATTGAAAAAACTGCAGAATTGTTTGGGAAAGTTCATTTTGAAGCTAAGGAGTGGTACTCTCCGATGGTATCAAAGAAACTCCAAACAATAGAATAGATTCCACGAAAAACGCTCCTAAAAAGGGTCAAAATAGGCACTTTTGAGACTTTAAGCTCAAATTACTAAAAATCTCGACGTGGTGGACAATTTCTGAAAATGCAGTCTTGCTTAGCACACGAAAATCATCTAGAACCACTACCAACCCTTTAAGATACTGGAAAAATAAATCGAATTTTTTTGCCTTGTGTTATTGTTTACGCTCCGAAATACATTTTATTAACACCACTTGCCTCGCACAAAAATTTCTTGTCAATTGGATTTCAGCTAGACCCAGCCACTGTATATCTGCTTAAAACAAAATATGCGTAGAAGCTTTTTTCCGTTGATCGTCTCTTCACACGGAGAGCACAGCAAACTTCTGGGAAAAATTATAATACCATTTGCAAGGGTGTAAAAAGGAACTACGAACTTTTTAGGCAGACTTAAGTGCAGTGACATTTTTCCGTAAGGATACTCAACAATCGCTGGCTCTTGAGCTTATGTTTACTACTTTTCTTGGCCATTCTATTAGGGATAGCCAAATACTTAAAAATGGAACCGATTGGGCCCATTTGTGTATCGACAATGTGCGCTACATCTGGAAAAAACTAAAGTACATTCTTCCGTGAGCTATCGATCTATCAGATTTGTGATCTATACTTGAGAGCTTTTTTTTGTAAGTGTGTATGGCAACAAAGGGAGTGCGAAAGGGCTTTGGTGCCAAAAGTTTTGTGAGGTAGTGAGGTGAAGTTTACGTAGATTTTTTATGTTTTCGCAGTTCCTTTGTTGAGGTGTATGCTACGCTTAAGTTTTGACTTCGTTTTGGCGCGCTTGGTGTTTGTTTGAATTCTTGTAAGTTGAAATCATGGAGAACGGTGTAAGTTTTTGCATTTCAAGTTTAAAAAATTAATTCAATTCACAATCAGGGCTGATTTCCAGAACGCACGAAAATAAATTTTTATGTCGAACTTTACATGAACAGAATCACTTTTGAACTGTTTTGAAATCTAAAATAAATAATTATGTCATTTTTTATCTTAATTTTTTTTTTTTAATTATTTTAGCTTAGATATTCAAAAATATTACCCCAGAAGGATTTTTCAAAATTCAAAATACTTACGAAGTTATAGCCATTTTAGTGAGAGAATGTTTTGCCCAAATGACACGTTCACAAAAAACTTCATTTGCCGGCAATCATTAGGCGAAAAGTTTGTCGCAGTGCTTCGGAGCGCAGCTGCACCCAACGATCGGCTTTTATTTTTGCTTCTTCTTTGTTTTTACCGCTATTCGACAAACAGCAAAGCTCCGGCACGACGATCATATATAATTGATTTTTGATCGTTGTTTGTGTGGTGAACTATGGATAGAACGGGAAATCGAAACACCCCTTCCCACTCTTATCAGCGAGGCAATAAGATAAGATCGTTCCGAGGAAATCAGCATTCCACAATATAAGATACAATTTTTGCGAGCACAGCGGCCACAGAAGAACGAAAGACGACGATGTGATGTCCTCAGCATATGTACTGCCCGCCTGGTCCATCTAGCTGGTGTGCGTATCAGAAATCTATGACAGAAGGCACACTTGATTCCTTTCTTCATACATACTTACCACTCAATGATAATGTACTGGAGGCTATAAAACCCATTTATGAGGCTTTATCGGCCGACGACTTGCTTCATAGATGCACCGGAGGAGAAACTCAAAATAAGAATGAGTCTTTTAATTCCTTATTGTGGACCTTTGCTCCTAAGCACATTCACTGCGGTGCACACACCGTTGAAATTGCTAATTTTCTTGCTACATGCATTTTCAACGAAGGCTTCATTCATATCTTAAAAATAATGACCCTAATTGGCATCACATTTCGCCCACAATCGCATTTCGATGCAGACTTTCGGATGTCGAAATGGCCTCATCATCGAAAGAGGGGCGTACTGGCCGGAGAGCCGATAGAGCCGCTAATGAACGCTTTTTTGAGTAGGAGGAAGGACCAGTATATGGAGCTGGAATTGCTGATTAGCATATGTTGTGTACCAGAAAATTGGACTTAAAGCTTTGAACGCGTTTTTCTCGAAACCACGTTTTTCAAAATGGTGCCCACGTTTTGTTAAGTTTTACCGAACCGATTTTGATGATGTATGGCTTTATGGACGCAGAATTAGCGTGGCTATCGTCCCTACCTCGATTTTTGAGAAAAAAAAGCTTTTACTATTTTTTTGTACACTGGACTGCAAAAAAAATGGTCAAAAATCGGTTTTTCGTTTTAAAAGGCCGCCATTTTTTCAAATTCAATTTTATTTTCACATTTCTGCTACTGACGATAAAGGCATTCATACTAACCAACTTCCCATCTTCCATTTTGCTTTCTGATAATTGTAACTCCCGGAAACGTGGGTACCATCGACACATCTTTTTTTGGAAGAGCCTACTTTGGATCCCGAGAACTTTTTGAACAGCCCTCGGATTCACAAATTTTTAATTTTGTATATTTTATAATGAATTGTACAACCAATTTTCTTTCCATGAATTTTTAAAAAACATGTAAAATTTAGCCCTTTAGACCAGAAGAGGGCCTTTACCAATCTAAATCTGTTGCACTACTTTTATGTGTTGTTATGGGCTAGAAGGAAAAGAAAGCTGAAAATTAAAATATGACTCCAACTCTAAAGGCGATGGAAAAACCGACATTAACAAGCCTTTCGATACAGGAAATTTTTTTGAAAATGTCTATTTTCAAGCCAATTGTAACCCTTTCAGCTTTATTTACAGCCAAATCGAATTAGCTTATCGAAGTATCTCTACATGTTATCTACATATACATACACTGTGCACAGTGGCGCCGCTTAGAGTTGTCTCATGTAAGTACTCTGAAAATAAATACAGTAAAATTACATACTATCTACATCATTTGGCCACACATTTTTTCGATGTAGATGTCATGTAGACAAATAAGTATTTAGCTAAAACCAGGGCTGGGATCTAATTATATTAACTGACTATCTTGCATTAAACAGATTTACATATGTTACGATCACTGCTTTCGGGTTGACACCAGCTAGCTTTAGCATCTCTGGGCGGGATCTTGACCCTATCCCGCAGCGCGTACATCACTACAAAAATATAAGCTTCACTAACACAAAACGGCAAAACAACAAAATTCAACCAAAATTCCCTAACGGACAAACAGCGCCAACTGACAGCAAGCGTGGTGACCCGGTTTTGGTGTTCTTACCGGCAACGTACCCGCCCCTCCTGCAGCATTTTCAACATTTTAACGCTGCCCTAACATAGGAGCTACGGCGGTCGGCTTACTCCAGGCTTTGAAACACTCCTTCTCCCCCTCCAAAATCACTTAGACAGACATTTTCATTAACGTTATAACCATTATAATCAGGCATGTATTTATAGAAGCTGATCAATTTACACATTTGAATATTAAACTTAATATTACTTTAATTTTTTTCCATTCTCTTAAACCGTACTGGCCTAGCAATCCCTTCTATTGCCAATTATCTTTGCTGTCACCGAAACATGACTCAGCTATTCTAACCCTACTCTAAAGGAGCTCCAGGTCAAAACACTAGAGGTGTTCTTAAGTGTTGTATCATTGTATATGTGCAACTTTGCAGCATAGCTATCGTGAACACCCAATTGCACGATTTGAGTGTTGTACGTCTTGTAAGTTAACGCAATCAGCTGTTCGCTATCGTTATCGCTGAGTTTGTTATTGTGAGTGTAGTTTGAGTTGCTGCTAAAAATATAAATTTAAAAATGCCATTTAAAAGCTTGAAAGCATCACTTCTGGAATGGAGAGCATGCCAAGCAATTCACGAAATTGATGCAATTGAAGGCAGCGAATATATTCTGTGAAACTGCAGGTTATATGCGACCACAAGCTAAGAATAAGCGATGCTCTTGTTGGAAATTCAAGGCAGCTACCACGATTCGAAAGTGTTCAAAAACGGCACTATCGGGAAGCATAGTGCACGGTTTTTTACCGGAGAAGAGTGGATTGCGGGCGACTCTGCTTACCCCCTGTCAAAGTTTTTAATAACTCCGTTTCGGAGCAACTCGCGTGCAATGGACTTGGCGAGGCGAGTCAACTTCAACAAGACACACAGTCAATACCGTGTTTGAGTTGAAAACTGCTTTGGCCTCCTCAAAGGAAGGTTCAACAGTTTGAAGGAGCTCCGGATTCGCTTATGCGATGGCGACAGGAAGTCATTTCTTTGCGACTGGGTATTAGTATGCTGCATTCTCCATAACATTTTAATAGAGGATCAGGATATTGAGCAGGAAGACTATCACCAACCAGATGAGCAAGATCCACTACCTACTGATATTGTATTAAATGACCTTGGTACTTCGGCAGCTAAAGGCAAGAGATTGTGCGTTTATGATCTAATGTTTCCATAAGAAAATTTAACAAATAAATTTTGTAAGCTTTTTTAATTTTATTTCGAGTTCGTATCTTAAAATACGTTCCTTTTGACCCAGCTCCATTTGTTTCACTCTTTCCTTCATATCTACGCGTCTTTCTTCAATCCTCGAACGTTTCTCTTCATTCCTCGAACGTGTCTCTTCAATGCTCACACGTCTATCTTCGAAAGACATTTTCTTCTCCTCTAATTCCCTTTGCCAATTAAATTTCTTCTTCTCTAAGTCTTTGAAATCCTTTCGTATCTTTGTTCTCTCCATTGTCATCAGCTTTGATAAACTAGTTTTCTCGCCACTTTTTTTACCTTTGATGCGAAAGACTTGCTCGCGGCCGCTTCGGATGAGTCTGCCGTAAAACTAAAAACAACATCCTCCTGTACACTTGGTGTGTCCGGAGCCGATGAAGAGTCCTCCACAGGTGGCATCGTTTCGCGGACAGTCGTTTCGATTTCTTTGCCGCCCGAAAATATATCGCTCAGTTGAGCGTAGTGGGGGCATTTTTTAACATCTTTTCTATAAATATTAAATTTTATGTGAATCTGTAGCACAATACAATGCACATAACTATCAAGCTTACCTTCAACAGTTTTTTCCATGTCGCCCTCCTCTAAACCAGCACCCGTCGAATTTCTAAATGCCTCCGCCTTTTGGTACAGACTTTTCAAGTGACGCACCTTAAATCGTAGCGTGCTGCAGGTTGCAACAATTTTAGTTTCTTCCAGCAACCTCTTGTAATAAATTTGTTCTGTTGGTTTCTGTAAAATCGGTTAATTTAAGTACGTATGTAGGTACAGCACAACATTAATTTCTTTCCTCTATGTTCCTGTGCACTTGCATAAATGTGAGAACGTCCACAATCTCCTTCTGGCTCCACCTCCTTGCTTCGTTCTCTCTTTTGCGTTTTTTTGCGATATTTTCTTCCACAGCAATTAAGTAAAGACAGGTTTATTTCAGAAAATTAGCAAAAGCAACCCTTACTTACTTTTAGCACCTGGGCACAATAAACAGCTGTTTGTTTTGATTTAGCACATAAAGCACTAAATTACACCAAAAAATACCAGAAAATTTTGCAACACTTGTCACGCTTTTATTGTTGTCTAACACTTATTTTGATTTGCACTTGCAACGATTTTTGTAGTCATGGGTCGGGGTCTAGCATAAAGTACAAACTTAACTCAGTACAAGTGGTTGTTGGAGCGGCTTGCACAATGTGCAATGTGCAATGATACAACACTAAATGAACACCCCAACTTATTTATACCTATGGAAATATATGGTCAGGAGAAAGGCTTGATCAGTGCTCGTTCAGCCTTTACAAGATATTTGGGAATATGATTATATATGAATATACTTTATGTGGTCGGAGATGCTTCCTTCAATGCGTTACAAACATCCACACAATTTCATAAAACCCTTTGCAAGGGTATATAAAAAGGAAATATATACCCTTGCAGGTTCCATTTAAAACAAAAAAGTTTTTCTCACTAGAACTTCTTTTTCGACCGATCATACAAACTGCAGCTATATGCTATAGTCATCCGATTTTGATAAAACTTTGTAGAAATGTGTTAAATTATATAAAATAAGAATATGCCAATAAAAAGTACGTTTTCATTAAAACAAAAATGTTTCCCTTACTCGATCTAGTTTTTCGACCGATCGTTCCTATGAGAGCTATATGCTATAGTCATAAGATTTCGACCAAACTTGGTAAAATCATGGGAAAGAATAGTAAACTTAGAAATACGTACTTTGGAGGCGTTTCCATTAAAAACCAAAAAAATTTTCTCACAAAAACTAGTTTTCAACCGATCGTTCCTATGGCAGCTATATTTATCCGATTTTGACCAAACTTTGTAGAATCGTGTGGGAGCATAAAAAACAGATAAAGGGGGATTTTTTAGCTATTATCTTTTTGGCAACACTGGTTTAAACAGCTCACGCACGTTTCGTGTTTTGTATCACTGTTAAACATCTTCAGTTTGGTCTATAATTTAACCATGAATCGTATTACATACAAACAACGCTTGCAAATTGTTGAATTTTATTATCAAACTGCGTGCTCTGTTAAGAAAGTTCATCGTGCGCTTCTTCCATTTTATGGTCAGTTAAATCGACCCACTGAAACGGCTATTCGGGCTATTGTGACTAAATTTCGCACCAAATTTACATTGTTGGACATTAAACCACCAACACGCTTACGTAGAGTGCGAACTGAAGAAAATATCGCAGCAGCCCATCAATTATCGATTCGTCGCCGTTCGCAGCAATTGTAACAACGTGGAAAATTTTGCGGAAGGATTTAGGTGTGAAGCCTTTCAAAATACAGCTGGTGCAAGAATTGAAGCCTAAAAACCTACCGCAACGTAGAATTTTTGGTGAATGGGCTCTTGGAAAGTTGGCTGAAGATCCACTTTTTTACCGAAATATTGGGTTCAGCGACGAAGCTCATTTTTGATTAATGGGTACAAAAAAAAAAATTTAGTGGGGAAAAAAAACAAAAAAAATTAAAAAAAAAAAAACAAAAAAAAAAAAAAAAATTTTTGGGGGTTTTTTTGGGTTGGTTTACAAAAAAAAAAAATAAAACAAAACAAATAATTAGGGGTGGCCCCCCCTGGGTTAAATTTTTTTACCAAAAAAAAATTTTATTTCTTTTTTTTTTTTTAACAACCACCCCCCCCCCCCCCCCCCCCCCAAAAAAAGAATATTTAAAACGGGGTTTTTGGGGTTTTTTTTTTTTTTTTTTCCCCTCGGCTTTCGTCCCCCTCCCCCCTTCTTTTTTTCCTTTTTTTTTTTTTTTTTTTTTTTTTTTTTTTTTTTTTTTTTTTACCCCCCCACCCCCACCCCCCCACCCCCTTTACCACAAAAAAATAAAAAATTTTGTTTAAAATTTTATTAAACTATTTTTATTTTATTATCCGTTTCCTTTCACCCACCCAAAAAAATTTTTATAAAAAAAAATTATATGGACCGTACTTTCGATTCAAATAAAGATATTATGCATATTTCTGAATTTTTTTTTTTTTTTTTTTAAACTTTCCTATATCTCTTAAAAAATCACACTTTACATGACAATTTTGAGGATATTTCCAATGAAAACCAAAAAGTTTTTCTAACTAAGACTACTTTTCAGACTCTACTTTTCTATGAAAGCTATACTATATGGATATTCGATTTCGACCAAATTTGGTGGAATCATGAAAAAGCATAGTAAACTAAGAAATACAAAGTATGGAGACGTTTCATTTGAAAAAAATAGGGGAAAGTTAACTTCGGCTCGGCCGAAGTTTTGTATACCCTTGCAGCTTCCATTGAAAACAAAAAAGCTTTTCTAAGACTACTTTTTGGACATTACTTTTCTACGGGATCTATACTATAAAGATGTCGGATTTCGATTAAACTTGGTGAAATCATGGAAAAGCATAATACACTGTTAATTACGAAATTTGGAGTCGATCCCATTTAAAACATAAAGTTTTCTCACTAGAACTTCGTTTTCGACCGATCATTCATGCTACAGCTATATGCTATAGTCATCCGATTTTGATAAAACTTTGTAAAAACGTGTCCAAAGTATATAAAATAAGTGTATGCCAATAGAAAGGACGTTTTCATTAAAAACAAAAAAAGTTTTCTTCACTCGAACTAGTTTTTCGACCGATCGTTCCTATGGGAGCTATATGCTATAGTCATCCGATTTCGACCAAACTTTGAAGAATTGTGTAAAAGTATATAAAATAAGTGTATGCCAATGATAAGGGCGTTTTCATTAAAAACAAAAAAGTTTTTCTCACTAGAACTAATTTTTCGACCGATCGTTACTATGGGAGCTATATGCTATAGTCATCCGATTTCGACCAAACTTTGAAGAATTGTGTAAAAGTATATAAAATAAGTGTATGCCAATGATAAGGACGTTTTCATTAAAAACAAAAAAGTTTTTCTAACTAGAACTAGTTTTTCGACCGATCGTTCCTATGGGAGCTATATGCTATAGTCATCCGATTTCGATCAAACTTGGTGAAATCATGGGAAGGGATAGTTAACTAAGAAATACGTACTTTGAGAGCATTTCCATTAAAAAGAAAAAAGTTTTTCTCTTTAAGACTAGTTTTTCAACCGATCGTTCCTATAGCAGCTATATGCTATAGTTATCCGATCCGGCCGGTTCCGACAAATGTGCAGCGTATTTGTACCACAAGACTTCGTGCAAAGTTTGGTGAGGATAGCTTTAAAACTGACGGAGGAGATAGCATAGAAACAGACGGACAGACAGACAGACGGACAGACGGACGGACAGACGGACAGGGCTAAATCAACTCAGCTCGTCGTGCTGATCAAGAATATATATACTTTATGTGGTCGGAGATGCTTCCTTCTATGCGTTACAAACATCCGGACAATTTTATAATACCCTTTGCAAGGGTATAAAAAACAAATTTTTCTCGCTAAAACTAGTTTTCGACCGACCGTTCCTATGTCAGCTATATTCATCCGATCCGGCCGGTTCCGACAAATGTGCAGCGTATTTGTACCAAAAGACTTCGTGCAAAGTTTGGTGAAGATAGCTTACAAACTGACGGAGGAGATAGCATAGAAACAGACAGACGGACAGACGGACAAGGCTAAATGAACTCAGCTCGTCATGCTGATCAAGAATATATATACTTTATAAGGTCGGAGGTTTATAAGGTTTCTAAAAGGAATAAGCGGTTCGGTTCGGTTAGGCTCAAACCCTTTTTGCTTCAGAACCGGTTTGCATCCCTGGTAGAAGCCAAGTATGAGGAAATGCTGCGCTCAATCAGTCCAACAATATGTACTGAATCCCGTGAAAAATATGCTTGGATTATTTTTTTTGTAACACTGTGTTTTAATTTTTGACTAGCTGAATACCCGGCGTCGCCCGGGTTCTTTTGATTCTTAAGAGAGGGATTATATTCAATCTAGTGCAGGCTGCATGTTGGTATAAATATTTTGGACCGTTCGATATTTTTCTCCACTTAAACGACTTCATGATAATCTAAAATCAAGAATATTTGGCAAATTTCTTGACTTTTTTGACCGTTTGGCTAATACTTCCTTTTTACCCGTCTACAATTGCTGTCTATAAAATCAAACAATAATCCAATCTCAAATCAAAAATTTGCAAATTTCGCAATATTTTGAACCGTGTAATCTACAACTTCCATTTATGAACCGCGGCATTGTAATAAAAGCACTAATCGCTTTCATAAATACTCATAAGGTTAGTTTTATGGCAATCAGATGAACGGTAAAGTTTTTGAAATTTCGCGGTTTTATAACCATTTCCGGCACAATTCTTCAATTTAAATACCCTCGCGGGCAGGCGTACAACCATTCGTCAAAGCTTCATCAAAATCGAACATTCTTCTACCCCATATCCGCCCATATCTTCTACTTGGAAACCTTTCTGGGCAAGCGTTGAACCACTATCCAAAGATTTACCGAAGCCGCAAATTTTTTAATTTTCGCGGTTTTTTGACAATTTTCTGCAAATTTCTTCAACTTAGAAACCCTCCCGAGCAAGCTTTCAATTCATTCCCCAAAAATTGATTGCAATCGGATGAACGGTATAATTTTGCGAATTTCGCGATTTTTGGACCTTAGAAACTTTCGCGGTTTTTGGACTATTTCCCGCCCATTTCTTGAAATCAGAATTTTGCAAATTTCGCGGTTTCTTCTACTTGGAAACCTTCCTGGGAAAACGTCAATCAATTTCCCAAAGTTTTTGCGAAAACTTAAATTTTGAAATTTTCGCGGTTTTTGGACCGTTTTCCGCAAATTTTTTCAACTTAGAAACCTTCCGGGGCAAGCGTTCAACCATTCACACATTTTCATTGAAATCGGATGAACGGTATAATTTTGCAAATTTCGCGGTTTTTGGACCATTTTACAGACATGAGACATAGCCTATGACACTTTCCTGATCGACATGAACTTACTGTGAAAAATTTGTGAAGATCGGTTCAGCGGTTTAGACGCCCATAAGGGACAAACATACAAACATACAAATATACAAACATACAAACATACTTTCACTTTTATATAGATGTATATATATTTTTATTTTGACGGACTTAAGTCTGTTTTTAATAAATTTGTCTCTCATCATTCTCAAAATTGAACAATTAGCCAAACTACTCGTGGCTTATGACATTAATATGATCAATTGAAATTGTGCCATAACATCAGAGCGTGATCCTTATCCTTAGCCCAGTAAGCGTTATTCTAAATGATAATAAAAAAATCTGAGCTTGAAAATAGAATTTTAGAAGTGTTTCATACCATTTACAATTAATATGCACTCTTACTTTATCTCCGCCTTGATCTTTCCCGAAATATCGCTTGGCGTTTGCGACGTGGTAGTTCACCATTACTTACTCCCTTCTCAATTTCCAGTATCCACTTTGTGACTGCACTGATATTTGTATATATGCCGGGTCGACTGGTATCCTGGCAAAGTGGTCCAATGGAGACGACGCCGCATAGTTCCCCTTTAAAAATCAAGGGACAGCCACCATCGTAAAGGCAACGTTTGTTGTTGGTGGGATGTGTCACACAGAAAACAGTGTCGCCCAGCGTGAATTCTCCTTTGTACTTCTCCCGGCATTGATTGAGGTTTTCAACTGGCACCATGTCAGTTCTAGGATCAAAGCTAGGCGGTTGTATGTTCATACTGTCAAATCCCCATGCAAAGGCTCTCATTTTTACATTGTCCGGAAACGGTTTCGAACAGAGATTGATGAACTCGGTTAGCTTGCCGTGAATGGGCTTATCCAACCTCACCAAAGCAATGTCCATGTTTTGCCTCAAATGCTGGAAGCCTTCCGGTGTGTAGACAGTATCGATTAGTCCAAAAAAGCTATCGGTTGCATTTAATCTGGCTGTGATCTCCACACTCAAGTTATTGCTGTATCGATGAGGATGAATACAGTTGGCGGATGTGATTGCCAATAAGGGTGCATAGTAGGCTGCACCGCAAATGGGGCTACCATCGTCATTATTCTGAATTTTAAGTAGCCAACCTCCCAAGTTATTGCCCGTATTTGCTTTCATTCCCCCCCAAGACCGATATTTCCTGGGAGTTCTTTTGGTTATGTGGGTCTTATAGATCTTGCAAAACGCTGGTAAGCTGAACTGCAATAGCGGCAGCAGCCACAGTAGGAGCCATTGTACTTCCATGTTACGTTACTTTGTCGAACTAAGCAATCAATCAGTGGAATCTAGTATTAAGGCGCATCAAATTGGCAGCGGAAAATTTGCTACTTTCAAGGGCACGCCTATTTCGCACTGCTTAATCTTATTAAAAAATGCTTCTGAAACGAATCAGCAAAGCAACGGTCATTGTAGCGTCTGGTGTTGTAGGTTGATCGAAACCAGACTTGGGTCCCTTTGGATATAAATTGGTTTCAGTTGCATGCAGGCGACAAGGAATGCAAGTCTACCAAGAAAACAATAGCTAGTACACAGAAGGAAACAAGTAAGGGAGCTGTAGTCGAGTGCCCCATCTACAAAATACCCTGTTCCCTTGACTTCTTGTGTTTTCATACACATATTCACACACTCACACATTCACACACTCCAACATACACACAAACGGATGGCAAGCGGCCGCGCGTGATCTTAGTGATCTTTTCAGAATAGATAGATATTGGGCCTTACTTGATATATGTAAAGATTGGAAGGTCTATCTTAAAAATGATGGCTCTGACAGTTTTTTGCGCTTAAGGGGGGGAGGGGGAGGAATTTTCCAAATCTGAAACAAACTTGTTTTGAATCGGGTATATACCTATCTACATATAGTCTCTGACAAACACGGACAGGGCTAAATCGACTCGGCTGTTGATGCTGATCAAGAATATATACTTTATAGGGTCGCAAATGCTTCCTTCTACCTGTTACATGCTTTTGCACAACTTCATGATCCCCCTTTTCCCATTTTCAATGGGAACAGGGTATAAAAACCGACAACATTGGAACATTTTAAATAACTTTTAGCTCAAATCACTTAAGATCAGGGATTAATACCGAAATTATTTTCGGATCCGGTACAGGTACCGGTACGAACCGAAATGAATGTTTCGGCAAAAGGTTCTATTTCGGTTTTTAATTAATTTCGGTTTTCGGTTTCGATACGGAACGGGGTTTTTTTCGGTATACCGGTAGGTACCGGTACATACCGGAATAAGTAAAAATTTTAAGTATTGTAAAAAGTAAATGCTGCTATAAGTCCAAATCATTTTATTCCTTTGTAATATAAAGAAACAATATTCAACACAAAAGTTTCAGTCCTTTGACATTTAAAGTAAAATTAAAATCGATTTTCACATTCCACATTATCTTCTTCTTTCTTCTTCTTTGGCCATCACAACCGGTTTCCGGTCTCGGCCGCTGCCACTAATGCCCGCTACTCGCCTTTGTCCCGAGCGACATTCCACCAGGAGGACACTCCCAGCTTCGCAAAATCTCCCTGCACCTGGTCGCGCCATCTCCGCTTCGGTTAATGCTCCGAAGAACTTTTCTCTCGAAAACGCCAATTGCCGCCTCATCCTCTTTTGTCATTGTCCATGCTTCTGCGCCGTATAGCAGGACTGGGATGATAAGCGACTTGTATAGCGCAATTTTCGTTTTCCGAGAGAGGGCTCTGCTCTTGAACTCCTTATTGAGCCCGTAATAACATCGGTTTGCAAGAGTAATTCTTCTTCGGGTTTCCAGACTGGTGTTGTTGTCGCTGGTTATCGTCGTTCCAAGGTAGACAAATCCCTAACAACCTTGAAGTTGTAGTCTCCCATTGCAACAGATTGTCCAAGGGCAGACTCCTTGCGCGTTGATAGAAGGTACTTCGTCTTATCCTCATTTACCGCTAAGCCCATACGTTTTGACTGCTTCTCTATCTCTGAGAACGCCCGATTTACCACAGATTCGCTTTTGCCGCATATGCAATGCAAGTAGCATGTTATCTCTGGTAAAGATGGTGCCCGTTCTGTTAGCATTTGGGCACTGGCGCAGTATATACTCCATCAGCAGATTAAAGAAGTCGCACGATAAGGTATCACCCTGCCTAAAACCTCTTTTGGTATCGAAAGGCTGGTTTTGCCAGGTCTAAAGCCACACTGATAAGGTTCAATCAGTTCACTTATTCTCGGCTTTAAACGTTCACATAGGATGCATGATAGAACCTTATATGCGATGGGAAGGAGACTGATCCCGCGGTAATTGGCGCAAACCGCAGGGTCTCCTTTTTTAAATATTGGACAGAGTACACTTAGGTTCCAATCTTCGGGCATGCTTTCTTCAGACCATACTCTGCATAGGAGTTGGTGCATGCACCTTACCAGCTCCTCACCGCCAGCCTTGAACAGTTCAGCAGGCAGCTCATCAGCGCCAGCAGATTTGTTATTTTTTAGCCTTTTTATCGCTTACAAGACTTCATTATGGTCCGGCGAGTCTATCTCTATGTTATCGATTGGTGGTGTCGCTACTTCCCCAAAGGCGGCATTGTGTTCGTCATCACCTCCGAGCAGGTTAGAGAAATAGTTTCTCCATTTTTCTAGTGCCACTTCCGGATTTCTGACCAGATTTCCGTGCTCGTCCTTCAATAGTGTGTCTCTGGGCTTAAAACCTTCGGATAGTTGCCTAATCTTTTGGTAGAATTTTCGAGTCTCACTCCTTCCGAACAGCACTTCGACTTCCTTCCTCATGCGCTTTTCCTGCAGAGTTTTCGGCAAATCCGAGAATCTCCTTGGCAGCTGTACTCATAGAGTGTGAAATATGCTTCCACTGTTCGTCTACACCAGGAGGGCCAGGTGGGGTTTTTTAACTCATTTAACAGCGGGGTGCTTGAATTTAACGCCATTTCAGAAAAGTGGCAAGAATATCTACACGATGTAATGGACGTCTTAAGATTCCTTCTTTGCGTTACAAACATCTGACACAAATTACTCTGCAAAGTTAAAAAAACCGAAACAGTACCGGTACCGTTTCGGTTTCGATCCGGTTCTATCGGTTTCAATAATAACGGTAAACGGTATTCGGTTCTCAAAAAACATTTTGTATCGGTTCTGGTTCCGGTTCCGGTACGTGATTTGAAACGGTTTATTTCGGTTAACGGTTCCGGTACCGGTATTAATTCCTGCTTAAGATCCAAACGAGATGGACTATTTCCGAAATGCGATTCGTGTGCAGCACACGAAACCCATCCAAAATTACCACCAGACCTTCAATATTCTGAAAAAGTCTACTTTTGTTGCCTTGTGTTATTGCTTGAAGTGCATATGATTTTTTGAGAAAATCAAGTTGTCAGTTTATTATTTTGACTAACAGACCTTTACATTTTAGGACTTTCCAAGACTTATGTTGTTTTGGGTTTTCGTTATATCATTGTATCCACTCATCCGATTGGTGTGAAAATTTGACACAACCATTGATAATTAAATCTCAATTTTGATATAACTCTAGTTATGCTGGTTTGCCTTAAGCAGGCCATCCACACACGAATTTGTTCGGTTCGACAAAATGTTCGTCGACGTATTGTTCGCACAGAATAGAAATATTTCTATCATACGTGTGTTCGGACGAGCCCCAGCGGCGCAAATGCACATTACAAGATCGATGTTCTCTCTAACACTTTGAAGGCTGGCAGCCTTCAAGTATCGATTACAAGCCTGTATACTTTTACATAAGCTGGGCCGTTTTCGTAGGCTTTCTGACTTCAAAACGGAGTTCGATGTAATCGGAAAAGTGGGCGTATACCAGAAAACACTTGGGCTTTAGATTTGGAAATTTGTGTGTGGACTTGTGGACTACTGAACAACTCCACACACTTGGTGTATGGACTTGTATAATAGCTTCCTCACAACCAGGGATTAATACCGGAACCGGTACCGTTAACCCAAATAAACTGTTTCAAATCACGTACCGGAACTGGAACCGGAAGCAATACAACTTATTTTTTTAAAACCAAATACCGTTTACCGTTATTATTGGAACCGATAGAACCGGATCGAACCGAAACGTTGGTACCGGTACTGTTTCGGTTTTTGTTTTTTTTTTAATTATTCAGAGTAATTTTGGTCAATGTTTGTAACGCAAAAAAGGAATCTTAAGACGCGATGTCACGATGTAAGATTTTCTTGCCACTTTTCAGAGAAGGCGTAAAATTCAAAAACCCCTCTGTTAAATCTCGCAGCTTCTATAAGGCGGATAATGTATGTTCGTAGATTGATTGATTTGTTTTACATACATATGTTCATACATACATATGTATTTATATTGGCAATAAAATAAAATATGAACATATGTGCATGTATTGTACATGTACATTGTACAAGTGCATGCATTAAAAGCAGTGACTGGGACGTCAGGTTTACATGTGCCGAGAACATCAACATGTAGATAAATACATACATACATATGTTCAAATTGTCGATCCTTCCTTTGTTAGACGAGTACTCTTATCGCAGTATTAGTAGAGTATCCCTCACTAATATGCCTACACATGTGCATACATACGTACATACATAAGAAATTCAGTTGAGTTTCATCGTTTATTTATTTTTATTTTTTATGTATTACCATACATACATAAAAAAACACTAACGCGTCGTTTTCGCTGCACTGCAATAGATATTGAGAAATAATCAAACGCTTGGCGCCTTTTTTGCTTCTCCTTCTGCATACGCAATTGTTAGAAAGAGACAAATGTATAGGTTTGTTATCAGCAAAAGAGAACTCGAAGAAAAACTGCAACCGGTGTAACATCCAGTTTTACTGCGTTGTCCAGCACCATCCTTGGTGCCACTTCTGATGATAACTAACCCAAACACTAGACCTTTTTGTCCCTGGCGCATCTGGTGACTGTTGACGCGCACCTGTACAAGATCTTAACTGTGAAGGATAAGACTGAATTATGTGGAACACTGTTGAACTGGGGAGTGAGTCGGTTGGGACTTCGGGCAAACGACTAACAATCAGCCTGTGGGGGGGGGGGGTTCTTTGACTTTCACCCAACAACATCCACACTACAAAATTAATTAAGTCCCGAGCGCACTTTTTATTGCACAACTAAACAAATAATGGAAAATGGATAGATAGATAAATTGAAAAGAATATACACCTGAATCGCACAAAATTGTACACTACTAAGATGTTAATGTAGTGTCGCTTCTTCACCCTCCCTACCAAATGATTTTCTATTAGCGAGTTGATTTCAGAAAATCTCAAATATGTTTACAGCATCCTGTTACCCCGTTTTTACCTTACAAGGAAAATTAGAAAAATTTAGAATCTCATTTCACTTAATTTTATTTAACAAAACTCAAAAAATATTCGCTTCATAATAGGGGTTCGTTACCCAGTTGACAATCTTATTCTCAAAAAAAAATTATTCATTCCTTCATTAAATTTCAATATTTATCATAACAAAAGATTATAAGCATAATAGAAAATATTATAATAATATAAAATTAGATTAAATAATGTTCTTCATGTTTAGAGTACGAATATGTGTGCATTTATTCTTTTTATTCGAACATATGGTTTTTAATTTTGTGGCGTTTCTATTTTAATTTGGTAAACGTCGCATGAGAAGCATGTCTTCGAAATAAGTTTTAAACAAATTAACTTTTTTAAGAAGTGAACATATTCATGTGCATCGCATTGTAATGTGCGATCATGTGTTTGAGTTAGGCTAAAAGAAATTATCGTTGTGCTTCTTCTTCAGCCAAAATTGTTGGATATTTGCACCAAGCACTCGAAAAAAAAATCTGTGAAGATGTAAGTGGGTGCAACTTAGCTTTTGCTAATTAAGCTGGGGGAGTTTCTATTTACCTGAGCTGCCGCTCCACAAATATTAAATGATTTATTTGCAGGTCGAGTGACTTTCCGAGTGAAACCCGTCTAATGGAAAGAAATCCAATTAGAATTACGAATTCTATTGTCTCGATTCGATTTGCTCTTATATAAAATAAGACAAAATAAATTCCACTGAAAGCCGGATGGCTAAGAAAATTTAACTTTTCTTCAGATTTGAAGGTTAGACTTTATTTTTTTAGACTTTAAATGATGGATGATCACGTCTAGCTGGGTGGATGGTTCAAGCGGAAAAGAACGTTCTAGGAAATGGGAAGTCGGTCAAAGCCTAGGTGAGCCAAAATTTGAGTTTGGGAGCTGCCAAATTTGACAGATGTAACTCACTCAAATAGGGGGAATTGACTTTGCGCTACGTTGCACAGTGGGCGAAATGGCTCATTTAGCGGCGCTTAATTTATTGCTCTTGGGGTAAACATTTTTTTTATGAAAAATTTTTTTTTTTAGTTGAAAATAGATTAAGCTACAATGTAAAAAAAAAAAATTTTTTTTTAATATCTTTATATAATTTTTTTTTTGGTTAAAATTTTAACTTTAATTTTGAACATTCTTTCAATCAGGAATGCATGATAAAATGTTTAAATTTAGTGTATGATATTTTTTTTTTCGCTAAGAATATATCTAAATTTAATATTAAAAAAAATTGTTTTAATTTTATTTATTTATTTATTTTTTTCTGATAGTCTTTATTTTTTTCAGGTTTGTTTATAACAAACATTTTTTTGATATGTAGCCTATAAGATATATGTAGGATACATTCAAAGCCGGTATCCATGCGGAAAGTGTCGATAATCAAAATTCATTTAAATTTTCCTTGGGTGATAATGATCTAACAGCATCAATGTCATTCATTACCTTGGGGGATGCTTTGCAAATCCCATACACTTGGGAAGATGATTCTGCAAGAACACTAAAAGCTTACCCATCTATCATCGTAAAATGAAATTGATGGAAAATTTTTAAATTACCAATGCACAGTGGTCGGGCTTGTATGGAGCCGCGGCCATAAATACTTCTAGATGTGCTATCGCAATGAAACTTTTACCAAAAATCTATAAAAATATTATAAATATATGTTACAAAAATTGGCCAGATCGTACCACTATATCCTATAGCTTCCATAGGAACGATTTTTTCAGTGGTCATTAATTCATTTCTTGAATCATAACAGGCTGAACTTTTTATTGTAAGTTATTTACAAACTTGGACCTGTAATATAAAAGTGTGGGAGTGATTACTCACTCCACCCCCCACGCCCACCTTCCCAAAAAAGTTATAACAAACAAAACGAACAATAATAAAAAATTATATAATATTTAAATGGTTTCATCAAGTAACGAAAGAGTTGACTCTAGTAGAGTTGACTTTTCCTTATACTTAAGTGTTCTTTGTCCACTAATAAATGGATCAGAACTTAAAAGCAGTCTGTTAAATAAGTCTGTATTTGAGGAGATCCTTGAAATTTTGCGTGTATGTTGCAGTCGGAATTTTTTAATGTCCTTAATTCTTGCTTCAGCGGCTTCTTCTGAAAGCTCTCCAATTGAAAGCAAAGAATGTTTTATAATGTCAGGAGCATGAAGTAAAACTTTATGAACCGAGGGGGGAGATAAAACCAGGGGTACACCAAATTTTACTGGATTTATCTTGTAGCCCGAAGATAACGCTTGCAACAAAGTTGAGACTCTGATTTATAAGTCTTTTTCAATTCCCGTAATGTCGGCAGATATATCAGGATTATTGAAGAATTTTCTGGCTGTGTTGCCATCATTCGAAGTTCCACTTCCTCCAGCTCTTGGTATATCTACTAATAGACCCATTTTGGCCCTGAACTTATTTTGGATAAATGTTTTTCGTAATGAAGTCTTATCTTTAGCCTCTTGTGATCGAATTTGCATTTTTTTTCGTCTAATCTGTACGATAAGTGAATAAAAACTCAAAAAATCGAATATACGCATGAAGTGGTGAAAGGCCAAACTCAAATCGCTCCTCACGAACTTCTTTTTTTAAACAAATATCTAGATTATTCAACAACAACAACAAACGACAACACAAACCAACAAACGGCAAGAAACAACAACACACAGCAGAAGCACGTGCTTTTTTAAAATTGAGGTTAGGTTACCTTTTCGTATATTTGCAAGCTGCACGGCACCTTACGGCACTTGAATTAAACTTTCTTATATTCCTAAAATGCTTAAGAATATTATACAAAAAGATTTGTTCATCCCCAAGAATCCCTTCACAACTAAAACTCTAACCAAACACAGAAAAGACAAACTAAGAACGTTCACAATTATGTACTAAATACAATAATGATTTACACAAAACACAACATATACTACATATACTTTTTGTTGTAAAAAGAAAGTTAATACCTTTATTTAAAATATTATTCACTTCCATTGCACAAACACTTGTTTTAAATAAGTTTAACAAATTTTTTACGGAGAGCTTCGCTTGCACGTTGCTTACGCTGCAATACCCAATGAATATCATGCTCTCTCTTTCGATGCTATTCTTGAAGATGACAGATAGAGCAAAACAAAAAGATGAATAAATTCAAATAGCTAGACCAATTATAAATAAGAATTGGTACATTTAAAGTCAACATTTTGACTTTGTTTTTTTTTATTTTTGGCGTATGGGAGCGACCACTGTGCAATGCTTGTTGGGATAATTTTTAAGATTACATCATTATAACTAGCATCTTCCAGTTTATCAGGCTCTGCAGATTCCTTGGAACAAATAATTTTCAAGGGTCGACAGAATCGAGGAGAGGAAGGAAGCGGACTTTCCCAAGTCGTCACGAATCCCTTTTTTACTTGTAATGGGACAATGCAAACTGCAAACATGTATTCATCGCTTAGATTTTTGTTATCGCTTTCCACATCTTGTCGATAGATTGAATGGCCGCTACTCCCATCGCAGCCCCACTTATAAATAAATAGCAGTGAGCCTCTGATCACTCGGTTCAGCCAAATTAAACTGAAATAATGAAGAATGAGCTTCTACGATGCGCATGATAATATGATCTACCATATGCTGTAAAGGCACTTGAGCCGAATAATTCGTAAATTGCACTCCATTTGTATAACATTTTTTTTTGCAACACGTAAAGTGTCGTACGTTATATATATATTCGTATTCCGACTTTTTGCACTAGCTTACATTAAATTGTATGTGTGCTTGGTATAATTACCATCTAAAAATAATGCCAAAGCCTCGTCTGCTGTATAAGGAATCGGACGGCTTTCATTTGATTCTATGGCACTTTTTTTTGGGCAATATCTTCCCCATTAGCCATTGCAACTAGTTGCGATGCACTTCGTTTACCAGCTTTGTATAAACTTGCAGATGTTGCAAGTACAAGCTCACTACAAGAAGTTTCGTTTACAATTTGGTCGATTTTCTTTAATTTGGTTTTGTTGGAACATTCGTGGTATGTCTTATCCGGTTTTCCACGATTAGCCAGTGGATCAATTAATAAGAGTTATCCGTCTAACCACTCTTTATTTTTTTCTCAAACTTGAGAAAGCTGTAATGGTTAGCTCTCCATCTTTCACCCAATTTCGCTACAAAATTTCTCAACTTTTTGGCTATTAATTGGACCTGCATCTCATCATACATTTTAATATCGATTATATTATCAAATATATAGCTTTCAACAGCTGAAAATTTTTTTTGTGGGCATGGGCTCGTCGCGCTATAGTAAAAAAAGCGCTCGCCTGAGCACCGACATTGCGCCTAAAAAATTTAATATCATGTAAAGTTGGATGTGGGCGGATATCATATTGGACATATCACAATCACAAGACAACATAGTAATTTAAAAAAAAAATTCTAGCGCGAATCCCTACGAATCTCGGAAGTTCTGATCCACGGAAGTTTTACGTTCGTAGTTTTCAGGGCGTTAGTGGTATAGTTAAATTTAACTACATTTATTTTATACAACGCTTAAGCACAGAACACAAACAAACATTTTTTTAGTTTATACATACCTCTAGCTATAAACTAAAACACTTTTCTTCCGCTCAGTTATAACGAAGGCAACTTAAGATCAAATTTGGCAATGCGCATAAAAAGCGCGGAAGAGCTTATTGATGCACGTGCTAAGACATATGTTGTGTTTGACTGCTCACAGCTGATCATCTAGAGCATGTCAATAGATATAGAACCTATTTATTAGCTCAGTGCGATATTAGTAATCGATAGTGACTCAATTTTGGCGCTAACAAACACTTTGAAAATTGAATTAAGCGACGCTAGATCGACCATTTCGCCCACTGTGCGTTGCAACGTAACCTATTCTCGATAGAATTAGAAAGTCGTTATGATTTCAACTAACGTTGAGCCCAAGTTAATGAAATAAACGAAACGACTCAGCCGTTAATCATCTCCAATATACTGTTCATTACACCGGTAGGGTGTGTGAGTGCTTGTGGCTCGACTACAAAAACCAAATCGACGATACAGCCTTGTCTGCATATATTGTTGTTGCCTTCAGTTTCGCAAGAGCATAGGAGAGAAAGAGAAGAGAGACATATTCGAAGTTCTTGCTACAATTTTGTTTTGCGTTAGTCCTATGCGCATGCCTTACGCCTTCGCGCAAAGCAACAACAAATGCTGTTTTTACAAATGTCACATGTATGTCTGTAAATTTTCATAGTATGTGTATGTATGTAATCGAAGGTTTCTGTAGAAATCAACTTGTTCTTTTTTGGGGTGATGGCACTAGTTTGACAAAGTCAAATCGACAAATCCATTTAATTTTATTCATGTACTTCGGATAACTTCAGAAATATGGTGAAGCTTCCTTGCATTGACCCTGCTTCTGACTAGAATGACGACAATGGGAATAGTGTCGATGAATTTAGAAAATTTAGTCATGGATAGCAAATGCATACAAAGGTGTGTATAAAGCACACAATAAATTCGTATTTAGGCTTGCGGAGAGCTGCGCTTACACTGCAGCTAGCAGTCAATGCAATCTGAAAACAGTCAGAGCCCTTGTTAAAAAGCTGAGCACACCATCAATCAGAAACCATATGGCGGACAAGCAACTCAAGAAACCTCCACATGATTGCCCCACGCGTTGGAGCTCAACCTACAGGATGCGAAAACATTTGCTGGCAGAAGACGTGTTCAACATTTACTCCACTTTTCCGGCCGCAGATCACTAAATTGTAAGCATATTAGAAAAAACTGAGTTGGCCACAACTAATTTTCAGGCCAGAAATGTAGTTTTGGGTGATTTTTATTCCATTTGGATGCATTGCAAATTGGAAATCACTTGTTTAGGATATAGAAAAGCGAGATAAATCGCTTTTTTATTAACGATATAAATGTCAAACGACTGAAACTTTTATGTTGAATATTGTTTCTTTAATTACATAAGAATAAAATAAGTTGGACTTATCCCACAATTTACTATTTACAATTTTCAAAAAAATTGTACTTATATCGGTACGTACCGGTATACCGAAATAAAAAACTGGGTACCGTATCGTAACTGAAAAAATAAATTAAAAACCGAAATAGAACCTTTTACCGAAACATTCATTTCGGGTCGTACCGGTACCTGTACCGGAACCGAAATACGTTTCGGTATTAATCCCTGCTTACAACCTAGCACACTAGGTGTATCGGATTGTAACGAGGATTTCTTCAAATATGTACATACATGTGCTGTACAACTCCACACACTTGGTGTATGAAGTTGTAATGTAAATGGAATAGTACTTTGTCAGCAGTAAATATATGGAGCTGTAATGCATGTCTGTTTAAGACAGCGATGGGCAATCCCTTGCTCCGAGAGCTATTTTACGACACCTGGCGCCTGCGAGGCATTAAAAATTGACTCGGTTCTTGGCGCCAAACGATTTTCTGTCAAAACGATTTTCCTCTGAATATTCCAGCTTATTCGTTTACGGTATTCTTTGTCAGCATTATGTAGTGACCCTTGGATAAGCAAATCAGATCAGAAGATAAAATTAAGGAAAAAGCCTAAAAGTAGGCGACAGCTTTCCATAGGTGCCTGGCAACATACCCAAATGGACGGGACCAGTTTGAGAAGCTTATTTAGTTGTTTATGTTTTAGGGAACTAAAATAACGAAAAAAATGTATAGGAACTGAAAAACCAGAGGAATTAGATTAAGTTAAGAAACCATTTCAATTCCTAACTCCTGTGTTTCACTAAAGATCTGTTGTGAATGAACAATTTTTTTTTTTTTTTTTTTTGAAAATTTCATTAAACTTGTCGAAATCAAAAATAGTGCAGCATTCAAATTATGATTTTCCTAATGATGAGAATGTAAGCTCAGGTTAATCACGAAAAAAAAATTAAATTAAGAAAAAAACAGAAGAGGCATAATTTTGTTGCACGGTTGGTGTTAATACCTCCACTCTTGAACACCAAATGACTTCAGTCCCGCTGGTGTCGACCATTTTATATCGTTTGCTCGCTTTTGGCTCTCGCCACTATGAGCATTTTGCAGGGTAGCCCTCGATAGTTATCGACTACTAATCGATAACGATCTAAGGCGCCATTACTTTCCGTTACCTTCAATTCAAACCATTCATAATTTTCAAATTGAATGTATTTTGAGCGTCATTCAGTTTATTATATTTACAAGAGATCATAGAATTAATTCAAATACGCAATATGCTAGTCAGTTTTCAAAAATAAGTATACAGTGAATAGGCATTTAAAAATTGGCCACAATGCGCCACCGCTTGATGCAGTTCCGGTTGCGCCACCATTATGCAACAAAATCAAAATTAATGTTGAAATCAACTCCACACTGGTAGAGCATCTAAAGAAAGAAACCGATCCGCCCAAATCCGACCAAATTTCTGGTAAATCATATTTAAATCAGCGGCTAGTGTGCGCGACCGCTGGGCAAGAGGCGTGGGTTCGATCCCAACTCGGAATATCTAAAGAAAAGTTTTTCTTTGAATAAACTTACACACCCGGTTGACCTCACTGCTGGCGCCAGCTTTGTAGTAATATGACATTCCTAGGTGATGGACCAAATGATAACTACTTTGCTAGTGTTGCCTGGAAATGTGCCTCGCCCTACGAGCATAAGGGACCATACCGTAAGTGGTTCCGGGCCAAAGACGGTCAGGTCGAACGCAATTGGTTCGAGTTAATACAGCAGTTCCCATGGGTGCGTCGTACACTGAATTGGTTCCAAATGACATGTGTCGCATTGACTTTAATCCTTTGGTCTGTGATTTGACCGAACTAAAAAACAATAGAGCGGAACCACAAAATATCGTTTAACCCCATTCCCACATTTCCACGTTTTATACACACTTAAGAAATATTTCTATCCGTTTTTGATATTTAAGATTGTAAAAATTTCTTTCGCTATTATTTTGATGTTACATTTTGTTGCCTAAATAAAAAAAGAATCACTTAGAGTAGCTTTGTGTAAACAAATTAAAATTTCAATAAAATTTAATTAAAAACTATCTATTTCTCAATGATGTTGATGTTAGTTTAACTTAATCGCAAAAATAAAAGGAAAATCAAATTAAGCAAAGATAACAGCACTTCTGATCAACCTATTCGATTGATTTTATATTAAGAAAAGCACTTATCTTATGTCATTTTGACATAAAACTGCTCAAGTTGGCATTGACATATAAAATCAATGTGTCACAAGTCATATAGAAACCGCAACTTAAACACTTCATCGTAAGTTTCTTTCAAAAAAGTAAAAAAAAGCTTTAAATAAATAAAAAAATTATTGCTTTTTTTGCATTTCATTTCTTTAAAATTTACTCTTGATATCAACCTTGCTCGAAATGAGTGGATAGATATAGATATGGCTTTACTTTTCTTAAAATTGTTTGTATCAAATTAAAGTATAAAGTTAACGCTGTATTTCAGTCTGAATCGCTCCCTACCATGGCAGCTTAACTGCTCCTTCCAGCATCTGATGGCTTCTGTGGTGCAGCGATACGTTCCCAAACTTGCGTTGCGTTTGCGAAATTCTCGCCAAAACAAGGAAAATCCTTCATTCAAAAAAGATCCCTTACGTTTGCTTTTCCTTGAAACATCCATAATTGTACTTTGTACAGCACGAAGCTCCAAAATAAACAAATCTGGCAAATATGGAGCTAACTAAGGGTGGTATAAACACCTGTCGCAGCCACAGGTAAGGCAGCAAATCCAACAGAACAAGGAAGAAAGTCGGTCAAGCCCGACTATATTATACTCTGTACCAGTTGGGGTCGCCGCTCGCATTTGCTCCCGATTATATTATATAAAATCGGTATCCAGGGAACACCACGAGGAGGCCATTGCAATAGCAATGGGGTCGATATATGAATAAAATCCTACGAGTTGACTTGAGTTGCTTAAATACTTATCATATAAGGTGCTGTTACATACTTTTGCACAAACTTATTATACTCTAGGTACCTTTGGTACAGAGTATAATAAGGAAAGAGAGGGAGAGAGAGAGGATTGGCACGCGCCGCAGACAAAAAAAAAACCTTTGCATTTGCCAGAGCTAGAGATGGGCGTAAATCGAAAACTACGCGGGACTCCGGAGTGACCAGAATGACTTAAAATCATTATTATAGCTTGATATTATGTTAGAATTAAAGAACTAGACTATTTTTATATTATTTGCAATTTAAACAATCCTTGTCATAGTAGTCAGATGGGTATCGGGCGATATATTTGTCCCGCAACCATCTCTAATTTTTCTCTCTCAATATTGTGTATGTGGGAAATGGAAGGAGTAAAATGAGAGCGTCCCAGTTATCTGCAAGAATCTAATAAGATTTAATGAGCTAGCCATAGCTGCTAGGTTTTGTATAGGATTTCGTTGTTGGAATTACTCAGACAATATATTTGCAGGTTTAATTCATTTAAAAGGTGGATTTTTTGGCGGGGAGGGGTCATCACACCCACAACGATCCAATATGAATAGTTAAATAAAAATTTGTCCTAAAATATTGTTGGCTATCACTTTGCTGTGGAGTCGTTGCTCATATATACATACATCTACATACATATGTATGTGTTTTGCTGCTGCAGGAGCGGCCCAGATATAATAGAATTTTCGTTTGCTCATATCTTTACTACCGTTCATCCGATCTTTACCATTCCTTTGGCGGAACTATAAATAATCTTGATTAATAAATATCTCCAGAAGGAACGAACCTTCTATCTATAAAACTGTGGGAGATATTACGTTTTTTCCAATTTTCGGGGGCGGGAGGGGGCGTGGCAAAATAAACTTGATCTGCCTGGAAGCATAAGAAGCATAAGTCCCATACATGTCAAACCTCTATCTCTTACCATCTCTGAGATCTGTGCGTTCATATGGACAGACAGACGGACATGGCTATATCGACTCAGCTGTTGATGCTAATCAAGAATATATATACCTTATGGGGTCGGAAATGCTTCCTTCTGGCTGCTACATACTTTTGCACAAACTTATTATACTCTATGTACCTTTGGTACAGAGTATAACAACAGAAAAATAGAGGTAACAAAGGGAGCCAAAAAAACCTCATGAACAGCATAGGGTGAAAAGCGGAGAGTTTAAAAAGAAATAAAAGGAATTCCCCGAGGCAAGCTCCGATCGGACAACGTGCACGTTGTTGGCTGTGTCAACGCAAGGGAGTTGTAATGACGGGTTCGCTGAATCAGGGTACCTTTAATAATTATGAAATTGTGTCAATCACCACAAATCGTGATGTTAACAATATTCACAGTAACATCTTTGAGGAGCTGTGGCAGGATTCCAACCGCTATAATTAAAATAAAGTGGTAACTCGACAGGCGACCACAAAGTCAGTCTCCGCCTGAGCTTTGACAACTGAAAAAAAATATGCCACATGCCAGAACAAATACCAGCATCAAGAAGTGACTGTGTCCCTTGGAGCCTTTGATAATCATCTCCCAAACAAACGATTTGCTAAATTTGCAGGAGGCTATGGAAATGTTAGAGCAAGACGATCCGATGTAGATGCTTATCCCAGAACAACGCCAGCAGAATGACACATACACTCCGACAAAGCACCAGGGCCAGACGGGATCCCAACAAAAGCGGTAAAGATTGTTGTGGGAGCACAGCCGAATGTTTTTGCTGATCTTTATAATCAGTGCATCAGGGAGGGAGTCTTTCCCTCAAGATGGAAGCTCCAGAGACTGGTGCTGCTTCCAAAAGGGGACAAAAACTTGGAGGACCCCTCTGCGAACAGACCATTGTGCATGCTAGACGTCATCGGAGCATGTTATGCAACCGCCTAGAGGCGGAACTGAAAGAAGGACATGGCCTCTCAGATCAGCAGTTCGGGTTCAGGAAGCAACGCAGCGTCGGTAGACGCAATCGCAATGGTGGCGAACATTGCCCGCAAGGCCATGGCTGGAAGAAGATGGCGAGGTGGATTACTGCACTCGACCTTAAGAACGCATTTAACTCTGCTCGCTGCGAAAGGATTCTCCAAGCACTCACACGCCTTGGTATCTCTGCGTAGCTGGTAAAATTGGTAAGCAGCTACTTTGAGAATCGTACTCTGCTTTATGACACATCGGACGGACGGAAATCTTACGGAGTCAATGGCGGCGTGTCACACGGCTCAGTCATAGGCCCTATTCTGTGGAACGTGATGTATGACGGAGTTCTTCGACTACCTGTACCGATCGGCGTCAGCATCGTTGGATTTGCAGATGACATTGCTATTGATGCAGTTGCCAAAAATCTGGAGGGTGTCCAGCGGAAAACCAATCACGCCATAGTGCGGGTGACCGACTGGCTTGAGGTTAACGGGTTGAGTCTGGCTCCCCACAAAACCGAAGCGGTCCTTACCAGCAGTAGGAAACGTGTAGAAAATGCCCACATAAGAGTCAGAGGCCAGCACATTATGTCGAAGGAGGCTATAAAGCACCTGGGGGTTATGCTGGACCATAGGCTACATTTTAAAAGCCACCTAGCGTACGTGGAGGAAAAGGCCATCAAAGCAACGACTGCGATATCAGGAATAATGGCGAATATCGGTGGACCTCGGCAACATAGTACATAGTAGATCTGCAACGTGGTAAGGTCGATCAACATGTACGCAGCACCAATATGAGCCCCTGCAATGACTGTGCAATCATATAGTCGAGGATGCAAGAGTGCGTACAGGAGGTGCGCTCTCCGAGTTATCTGCAGCTTCCGGACAGTCTCAGAAGACGCGGCCCCTGTACTGGCTGGAATGGTGCCGCTGAACCTGTTAGCAATGGAAAGCAGGGAGGCAGATGACCATCGACGAGAGAGAACGGTGACGCAATGGCAGGCGAGGTGGAGTACATAAAAAATTATGATTTTCCTAACGATTGGGATGTAAGCTCAAGTTAGATAGAAAAAAAATTAAATTAGGAAAAATAAAAAAAAACAGAAGAGGAATAGTTTTGGTGCACAATTGTTGTTAATACCTCCACGCCTGAACACCAAATGACTTCAGTCCCGCTGGTGTCGACCATTTTATATCGTTTGCTCGCTTTTGGCTCTCGCCACTATGAGCATTTTGCAGGGTAGCCCTCGATAGTTATCGACTATTAATCGATAATTATCTAAGGCGCCATTACTTTCCGTTACCTTTTACATTTAAGCCAGTCATCATTTTCAAACATATTGCAATTTGTGCGTGCTTCATTCATATTTATATTTTAGATAGAAATAATTTAAACTCTGTCCCAGTTCCCAAATAGAAATGCCCACGCCCAGTTCCTGGGCCAGCTTGATGCGTTCATTAATGGCATAAAGCGTAGGATAAAACACAATGTGGAGACCATTTTCATTTCTGCTAAAAAAAACACCAATAAATCCTTAAATTTCAAATTGCATTATATTACAAAACTCACTTGATCTCAAAAAAGTTTTCAATATCGCGCTCGTCGAATGTCAAATGCCTTTTCACTTGCTTAACCATATCGAGATACTGCGAATAGGTAATGGGACCACCGCCATCGGGTGTATAATCATTGCCCAAACGAATTTTTGAACGCTTGGCCTCAATGTCATAACAGCCTTGTGCAGCAAAAACTCTACAGCACGGCGTGTCCAATAAAGTGATGCATTAGCGCCAGGACGCTACACACTGGAAAGTCGTAGGTCTTCAGGGAGAAGGCGTACACATGCTTATACAGTTTATCCATATGCTTTTCGCTAAATAAATTGGCTTCATCCTTGCGAAAGGGTGGTATGACCAGAATAAAGGAATAAAGGAAAAAAGGAATTAAGAACAAATGGTTATTCAAGAGGTAAAAAATACTTACCCATTTGCAGCACTAAAGTGTACAGAATTTGATCATCTATGCGTCCAGTTAGCTGTGTTAGCCAGATACCTCTAGCACAAGACCATCAAAAGCATTATCCTTGCAGCATTTGATGAGCACGTCATTGACTTTGGTGCGTTCCCGGGCATCGCTTAGAAGTAATTTGATATCACGATCAGTAATATGATCGAAAATGAAGCGAGGAAAGACTAAAATGTAAAATAAATTAAATTTTAACGGGTAAATTTAAAACAGCATATAATCAGGGCCTGTGACGCTGAAATCGCAACCAAAGCTTCAGAGGGTCCGCATATAATTGACTTTTCAGCGATGAAATTATTCGATAAAAGAAATGATAAGCTAATGAGTTTCATGTTAAAACATAATGGGGATGGCAAGTAAAATCGGTACCTCATTCGAATTCTGAATATTTTTTAAATACCTAAAAAACAATTTCTAGGAAAACAAAATTGGGAGCGAAAAAATTACAATACAAGTATCAGGAAATAAAAATAAGAAAAAATTTCTGAGTACAAAAATTAGGAAAAAAATAGGGGAAAGGCCGAAGTTTTGTATACCCTTGCAGCTTCCATTGAAAACACAAAAGTTTTTCTAACTAAGACTACTTTTTGGACCTTATTTTTCTATGGGATCTATACTATATAGATGTCTTATTTCAACCAAACTTGGTGAAATCATGGAAAAGCATAATACACTGTTAATTACGAAATTTGGAAGGGATCCCATTTAAAACAAAAATGTTTTTCTCACTAGAACTAGTTTTTCGACCGATCGTTCCTATGGCAGCTATATGCTATAGTCATCCGATTTCGACCAAACTTAATGAAATCATGGAAAAGGATAGTAAACTAAGAAATACGGACTTTGAGGCGTTTCCATTAAAAACAAAAAAGTTTTTCTCACTAAAACGGACGGACAGACGGACAAGGCTAAATGAACTCAGCTCGTCATGCTGATCAAGAATATATATACTTTATGTGGTCGGAGATGCTTCCTTCAATGCGTTACAAACATCCGCACAATTTTATAATACCCTCTGCAAGGGTATAAAAATATGATTCAATGGCAATTATCCCACAGCCTGATCGGTAAGAGATAGAATGCTGAAATTTGGGACGGAAAAGCACAGGAAAAGCTTGAATGGGAAAAATGTTCTTTTAATCCGATAGATTCGAAACGGGAGTTCGACAAAACGGATATCTCTAGTGACCCCTGGGTAGGAGTGCGTCGTCGGCCGATTCGGAAATCGCACCGCGGGAGTCCTTGAGGATCGCGTCACTTGGGGGTGCAGTGCGTCCGGTCTTGCTTGAAGGACAGGAGCCGATTCGGAAATCGCACTACCTGTTGCTCACCCTCCGCCGATTTGGAAATCGCACTTTGGGAGTCGGACTGGGCATGCGTAGGGGCTATTTCACCGGGAATCCCGTCCAGACACAGATGCCGATTTGGAAATCGCACATCTGGAGCCAACCAAAGCCGATTCGGAAATCGCACTATTGGTTCCTTTGACCGGGGATTGATGCTAGATAGAAAGGTTAGTCCAACTCAAGGTATACTTAACAAGGTAGCCGCACGCGCTCTCTCTCCCTCTTTGCTTGCCGCTTGAGTGTCAGTCGAGGACGAATTTTTTGTGTTTTGCCTCTTAATTTTGTATGAGACTTTACGTGTTTGTGCTATGGCTCCACACTGCTGTATATGCAAGAAAAGTTATGAAATTGGTTTCAAATGTGTACATGGGCCAAAAACGATTTAAAAAGGAAATTGTGGATTAAATCTGTGGAAGTATATTTATAACCAAATCGAACAATTTGTGAAAATCATTTTAAACCAGGGATTAACACCGGAACCGGTGCCGTTAACCGAAATAAACCGTTTCAAATCACGTACCGGAACCGGAACCGATACAATTTTTTTTTGAGAACCGAATACCGTTTACCGTTATTATTAGAACCGATAGAACCGGAACGAAACCGAAACGTTGGTACCGGTACTGTTTCGGTTTTTTTAAAGTTTTTCAGAGTAATTTTGGTCAATGTTTGTAACGCAAAGAAGAAATCTTAAGACGCCCTTTTCACGATGTTAGATTTTCTTGCCAATTTTCTGAGAAGGCGTAAAATTCAAGAACCCCTCTGTTAAATGACTTGCATGAAAATCTCGCAGCTTCTATAAGGCGGATAACGTATGTTCGTAGATTGATTGATTTATTTTACGTACATATGTACATACATACATATGTATTAACAATAAAATAAAATATGAACATATGTGCATGCATTGTACATGTACATTGTACAAGTGCATGCATTAAAACCAGTGACTGGGACGTCAGTTTTACATGAGCCGATCAAATTGTCGATCCTTCCCCTTCAGTACTCATCATTAGTGAATCACCAAGGATTCATCGATGAATTGGTCAGAGGTATCGATGAATCATAGGTGAGCTCCCATACAAATTATACATGAATTTAACATTGGCATGTCCTAGGCATGACAGTTTATGGGTGAATCACCCATGAATTCACGAATCGGTTCACCAATGACTCACACATGATTTCTTTGCAAAATTCATTGATGAATTCACCTATAAATTCATGTTTAATTCACCCATGATTCCTCGCAGACTTTTGCAAAGAAATCATGTTTAAATAATTTAAGATTAATTTTGCTTATTTTAAGCAACAATCATCAAATTGGCCTACCACAATACAAACAATCAACAACAACAAGTCGAGGAATTCACTATGCAGCACTGCAACTGACCTGCGGACAATTAATGCACAAACATAAATACATACTTACGACGAAAACAAACAAAACACAACATCACATGAACAAACATAATTCGAACAAAGGTGACGATACGACGATTCACACTGCTTATTTAATCACTTCTCTTATAACTATTTACCTGCTTAACTAATAATTAGTTGTTTGTAAAAAAAATCGCTTTTGTTGTTAATAAAATCTTGCGCTGCAGAAATGCTCCACTAAAAATTTTCTGGCAAGTGGCGATTGGGAAAAGGTGGCACGCGTCACCTTCTGCTCGCGATACCCTTTTCTACTCATATTATGTAAGGGCATATCCGACTTAAGAAGTATTTGTGTACATTTATTAATGATCCATAAATAAATTATTTATTTTGGGATAATAATAATAAAAGTCAATATTAGGGCTAACGATCTGTGCAATCCACTTATTCAAAATTCTATACAATACATATAGAATATGGTTTTAATGTTCGGTAAAATTTGAAGGGTTGCAAACTTCTTCGTTCGGCGATGGCAAAACTGTTTTTGGGTGCTTGTGTGTAGCAGCGCAACGCAGTAGGTAAATTTGTAATAACAAATATACATAAATTTCTGTTCTGCCGACATCGACGTCAAAGCAGAAGCGGGAAAAAAGGAATGAATTTGACGATGCATGAATTCTAGAACTGAAGGGTCCTTTGTTAGACAAGTACTCTTATCGCAGTATTAGTAGAGTATCCCTCACTAATATACCTACACATGTGCTTACATACCTACATACATTAGAAATTCAGTTGTGTTTCATCGTTTATTTGCTAAGAATTTTTTCTAAATTTTTATCTGTTTCTTTTATGTCACACTCATCGCAACATTGCTTAGATCGCTATATAACCATACATTAAAAAACACTAACGCGTCGTTTTCGCTGCACTGCGATAGATATTGCGAAATAGTCAAACGCTTAGCGCCTTTTTTGCTTCTCCTTCCGCATACGCAATTTTTAGAAAGAGACAAATGTATAGGTTTTTTATCAGCAAAAGAAGAACTCGAAGAAAAACTGCAACCGGTTGGTGTGTGAGTGCTTGTGGCTCGACTACAAAAACAAAATCGACGATACAGCTCTGTTTGCACGTATTGTTGTTGCCTTCAGTTTCGCAAGAACAAAGGGGAGAAAGAGAAGAGAGACATATTCGAAGTTCTTGCTAAATTTTGTTTTGCTTTAGTCCTATGCGCATGCCATACGCCTTCGCGCAAACTAACAACAAATGCTGTTTTTACAAATGTACACATGTATGTCTGTAAATTTACAAAGTATGTGTATGTATGTAATCGAAGATTTCTGTTGAAATTAATTTGTTCTATTTTGGGTGATGGCACTAATTTGACAAAGCATATAAGGCGTTCTTACGACGAAGTGATTCAAAATGATGAGAGCAACAACAAGTCAAATCGACAAGTCCATGTAATTTTATTCGTATACTTCTTATAACGGCAGAAATATGGCGGAAATGGTGAAGCTTCTTTGCATTGACCCTGCTTCTGACTAGAATGACGACAATGAGAATAGTGTCGATGAATTAAAAAGCACACAATAACTTCGTCTTTCCTTCAATCTTTAGAGACTTTCTTTATATTTAGGCTTGCGCAGAGCTGCGCTTACACTGCAGCTAGCAGTCAATGCAATCTTAAAACAGTCAGAGCCCTTGTTAAAAAGCTGAGCACACCATCAATTAGCAACCTTATGGCGGACAAGCCTCCACATGATTGCCCCACGCATTGGAGCTGGTAGAAGACGTCTTCAACATTTTCTGCACGTTTGCGGCCGCAGATTGCTAAATTGTAAGCATATTAGAAAAAACTGAGTTGGCGACAACTAATTTTCAGGCCGGAAATGTAGTTTTGGGTGATTTTTTTCCATTTGGATGCATTGCAAGTTGGAAATCACTCGTTCAGGATATAGAAAAGCGAGATAAATCCCTTTTTAATTAACGATTTAAATGTCAAACGACAGAAACTTTTATGTTGAATATTGTTTCTTTAATTACAAAAGAATAAAATAAGTTGGACTTATTCCATAATTTACTATTTACAATTTTCAAAAAATTTGTACTTATATCGTTACGTACCGTTACACCGAAATAAAAAAGTGGGTACCGTATCGTAACTGAAAAACTAATTAAAAACCGAAATATAACCTTTTACCGAAACATTCAATTCGGGTCGTACCGGTACCTGTACCGGAACCGAAATACGTTTCGGTATTAATTTCTCTTTTAAACAAAATGATTTCTATTATGAAAAGGAGAACAAACGAAGACGTCTGCGAGCAGGTGAAATTCCTCAAGAAATTGAAAATTTCGCTCCCAAAAATGTTTTTAGTTACACAGAACATTTTAGAACATTTTAATTCAAGTTTAAATACTAATTAAAAAGATTTTAACTAGCAAACTGAGTAAGTATAGTTTTGTGTGCACCACGCGTATATGAAAATAATATGGTTTTATTTAATTTTTAGAAAGGAAGTTGTGGAAGCGGGAATCGCCCTTGAAAATTTGCGCCTGCAAATTAAGCTTAAGGCTTTGGAGGCACAAATTTACAGTCTCAAGCATCAGCTGGAACAAGCAAACAATTTAAATGCTTGGGTCAGTAAACTTTTTACGGCAAACGAGGTGCAACATTTAAGGATTGGAGGACAAGCCCGTTGGACGCAGGAGGATATCTCGGAAGCCATTTTAAAATAGGTTTTCCAATTCCCCACATGACGACATTACAAAAATGGTGTCAGTTTGTCGAAATCAAACCAGGGCCATAAGATTTAGTTATAAATCTAATGGAAGACTCAACAGATATGGATAAAGCAGACAAAGTGTGCACCTTAATGTTTGATGAGATGAAAGTGTCCTCATGTTTTGAGTGGGATGCTTCACGAAGTGCTGTTCAGCCGCCAAAACAATATGTGCAAGTAGTCCAGGGCATATTTAAGTCGTGGAAGCAGCCCATATATTATAACTTTGCCGAGCCAATGACGACCACAGTTTTGAAATTGTTAATAAATAAACTACACTGTGCTGGCTACTATGTCGCCGCAAAAGTGTCGGACATGGGACCAGGAAATTGTAAGTTCTGGATCAACTTGAAATTTCCACAGGTAAGGTTTGTAAATTTTGTAAATTAAATTATTGTTGTTGTGTATACTTTTTTCAGACAAAACATGCTTTAAGCATCCGTCGAGTCCGGAACTGAAGATGTACGTGTTCGCAGATGTGCCCCATATTATCAAACTGATAAGAAATCATTATATAGATTCTGGAATCGTTGTAGACGGCAAGCTATTAAATGCAGAATCTATAAGGCAAGCGATGCAACATTGCGGCTCGACAGATGTTTTCATGTTATGAAAAATTTCAGAAGAACACCTCCCTGTTAAAAGTTCCGGGCGACAGCGCGTAAAGTTAGCAACGCAATTATTGTCCAACACAACAGTAAATGCAATTTACTCTGCCATACTCTTGGCGAGGAGGTGGACAATGCCGCGGAAACAGCTGAGTTCATTAAGCTAGTTAACGACTGGTTTGATTTATTTACCCTTGCAGATGGTATTATAAAATTGTCCGGATGTTTGTAACGCATAGAAAGAAGCATCTCCGACCACAAAAAGTATACATATTCTTGATCAGCATGACGAGCTGAGTTGATTTAGCCCTGTCCGTCCGTCTGCCCGTCTGTTTCTATGTTATCTCCTCCGTCAGTTTTAAAGCTATCCTCACCAAACTTTGCACGAAGTCTTTTGGTATAAATACGCTGCACATTTGTCGGAACCGGCCGGATCGGATGACTATAGCATATAGCAGCAATAGGAACGATCGGTCGAAAAACTAGTTTTAGTGAGAAAAATTTTTTGTTTCCAATGGAATAGGAATGCTTTTCCATGTTTCCACCAAATTTGGTCGAAGTCGGACATCTATATAGTAAAGATGTCATAGAAAACTATAGTCAGAAAAGAAGTGGTAGAAAAACTTTTTTGTTTTCCATGGAAATGTACTCAAAATTGCCATGCATTTGTTTTATTTGCTCCCACACGATTCTACAAAATTTGGTCAGAATCGAATGACTATAGCATATAGCTGTCATATGAACGAACGGTCGAAAAACTAGTTCTTGTTAAAAAAACTTTTTGTTTTTTACGGAAACGTCCCATAGAAAAGTAAGGTCATAAAAGTCGTGTTATTACGAAAAACAAACTGCAAGGGTATACAAAACTTCGGCCGAGCCGAAGTTAACTTTCCCCTATTTTTTCAACCCAAAATGTTCAACGCTCAACTATACGAGTATGCCCGCAAGCCAGCCATATGGCTTTTTCTTAGAAGCACAGCAACAGCTGTTGGAGAAAATGACCGTCTTCGTGTCTGTGCCCATTGTTCCGAATTTAAAGGCGCATTCACAGTCGCAAGAGGTGCAATTCAAAAATTGTCTCCCATTTCAGAAGGGAGTTACAATAAGCAACAATTCGCTGCAGCAAATGCACTCATTTTTGTCTAAGCGGTACAAAAAAAAGTATATCTTAAGTAGTTAGTAATTGTCTTAATCTTAATGTCAGTCTATTCGCAAATGTAGCACTTAGTAAATGTCCCGTATGTCTCAAAGTGTGAATGCGTGTGAAATAGTTTTATAGATCATACATTTATTTATAATATATGCTTTGCATTTAAATTTAGCTCGTAATAATCTAAAGGTAATGTTGAGGCAGATGATGTCCCATGGATAGATATCGACATGCCAGCTCCACCCGGGCCGCCAGCTGAGCTGGCAGAAGTTGAAGATGTCGCGGAATTGTCATCATATCCAACACTTTCCGACGATATTGATGAGCTGACGGAAGATGCTCTCGAGTATATGTCGGGTTACATAATTAAAAAATTAAAACTATCCCAGGAGAGTAAGGAGAATAATTATTTTAGTTACGTCGACCAGGTGTCGGCAGGTTATCTAAAAAAACCATCAGCAGAATTCAAAATAAAAATAATGGAGCTGGAAAAATTTTTCCTGCAGTCCAACAATAACCAACTTAAGAATAATTTTGTAAATATTTCAGTGAGTAAGACCAATAATATTTCTTTGGATAGGAAAACCAAAGAATTTGTTTTTAAAACTAGAATTTTCTTTAGAATTAAGTACTTAAATAAAAAAATTAAGCTTCAAACGCAAAAACAAAAAAAAAATTCAACAAGAAATTGTTAAAAATATTATTATAAGAGAAAAAAAATTAAAATATATAATTTCTACTATTATATATATTCATTTTTTCGATTTTTTGCTTTGCATTTTTTTATAGTTTGGATATTTGAGAATATCGCCCTAAAAGGATTTTTTGAAATTCGAAACCACATTTTTCCAACTGGCGGCCATGATATCTCTAGTTACTCTGGATCGATTTTGATGAAACTAAGTGCAATCGACGCAGAATTGACACCATTTCGTTCTGAACCTCAATCGTATTTTTAAAAACAAAATTTTTTTTTTTTTTTAATAAACTACCTTGTGCCCGCCAGCTTGCCGAGTGTCTGGAAAAAAAAAGGTTTTTACTATTTGGTGCTGGTCTTTCAGAAGCTGCTGGAGGGCAGCAGCTGTGTTCCCCATCTGCTGTTGAAGCTTGGTGATCCCAAGGACTCTGTGCGCAAAAATGTGAGCCGTGTGCTGCGCCAGATTTTGCTGGTCTGCCCTCCTACAAAAGTATACTCTTATGTCAGGGATGGAATGAAGTCCAAGAATGCCCGCCAGCGTGCCGAGTGTCTGGAAAAAAAAGGCTCTTGACTATTTGGTGCTGGTCTTTCAGAAGCTGCTGGAGGGCAGCAGCTTTGTTCCCCATCTGCTGTTGAAGCTTGGTGATCCCAAGGACTCTGTGCGCAAAGGAGTGAGCCGTGTGCTGCGCCAGATCTTGCTGGTCTGCCCTCCTACAAAAGTATTCTCTTATGTCATGGATGAAACGAAGTACAAGAAGGCCCGCCAGCGTGCCAAGTGTCTGGGCGAGTTGTCTTTTTGTATCAAGTCCCATGGCCAGGACATTTGTCAGCCGTCAGAAAAATTAAATTAGGAAAAATAAAAAAAAAAGAAGAGAAATAATTTTGGTGCACGGCTGGTGTTAATACCTCCACGCTTGAACACCAAATGACTTCAGTCCCGCTGGTGTCGACCATTTTATATCGTTTGCTCGCTTTTGGCTCTCGGCACTATGAGCATTTTGCAGGGTAACCCTCGATAGTTATCGAGTACTAATCGATAACGACCTAAGGCGCCATTACTTTTCGTTACCTTTCAAATTCAAACCAGTCATAATTTTCAAACATATTGCATTTTGTGCGTGCTTTATTAAGTTTATTATACTTAAAAGAGATCATAGAAATAATTCAAGCCCTGTCCCAGTTCCCAAATAGAAATGACCACGCCCAGTTCCTGGGCCAGCTTGATGCGCTCATCAGAGAACTGCAACGAGCCATCACGAATACACTCGCTCACCCGTGCTTCAAATGCGATGCAAGTAAACTAAGCGCTGAAGGCTTGTTGAACTTGTTCAAACGGCATACACAAAACAAAACTCCCAAAAAAGTTCGAGTACCCAGCAAGCAAAGTTCGGAGCACTCCAAATTATGTGTCTAAAAAGAGTCGAGCTTAAGAGCGTTTTTGGAGTAAACACATAGATTTGAGGGTTTTCGGAGCACATTTAGTGCTCTCTAAGCACGGGCTCATAAAAAGCACTTTTTTGGAGCATTTTCGGAGATGAAGTAGGTAAGTAATCGAAAATGTTCTTTTCGTTGATTCTTTTGCTGCAAATAACGGGATAACATATCATAAAAAAAATAAAATCATTTCGTTTTTTTTTCTCTTTTTTGGCCATTTTGGACGCCCAAAACCCTCAGATTAGTGCTCTTTTTTTAATTAAATGTGCACTACAATATGTGTCTAAAAAGTGCCTTTCGGGAGGCAATTCAGTACCCCTTCAAGTGCCTAGAAAAGTGACTTTTATGAGTCTTTTATGTGTCTTTTATGAGGCTATTATATGCTTCATTGGGAGGGTGAAAGCACTTAAATCTGTGTCAGAAAAGAGTCAGATTAGACTCAGAAAACTTGCACATTAAGTGCGACCGTTTTCATAGAAAAAAACGCTCATTCCGGACTCGTTTTGGTGCACATTATGACGGTGAATGCTCCTAAAAAAGTGTCCGAAAAGTGTCAGAAAACGCACATATTGCTTGCTGGGCTCTTTAGGACTCGCGTCCGAAGCTCTGAGTCAAATGGAGTGTATGTTCGGAAAACACTCGAGTTTTAAAATGCAATGATTCGCCTATACCCAGCAAGCAATATGTGCGTTTTCTGACTCTTTTTTAGGAGCATTCACCGTCATAATGTGCACCAAAACTTTGCTTGCTGGGAGTAAAGTTCGTTCGGTACAAATACTCGCGAAATACTCTTAGCTTCGGACGCGAGTAACCGAGATTACTTGTTGCCGAAGTCAAAGATCTGCCGCGTGTTGTTATGGTCAAAGCTTGTACACACATCATTTCTACGCCAGAAACAACAACTTGTGAGAGCAAAAGAGATAGCATGATAACCTACATTTTGCATTCCTTTGAGTAAAAAGACGGAACGATTTTACAACTTCTTAATTGCATTCACTTCTTAATTGCTGTCCTTCACCTCTGGTTACCGATTGCGTAAAAAATTTGGCGCATCAAATTCGCACACAACCTTCCACATCAACAATCAAGCATGCACTGAACGTTAACGGACCCATAAACGATCGACTTGGTAGCCGACGAGACCACCTCATACTTGTTGCATCATGAACACGAGTATGTAAGAATGTTGCTTGCCTTAAGCTCTCTGTCAACAAGGCGAGTAAGAGAGAGTAAGAGTAAATTTTGATGGGAGTGCGAGTAAGTCAGAGCATGATACAATAACATACATGATACATGTTATTGTATCATGAGTCAGAGTGCAGACGAACTTGTTCATATTTTTACTCGTGCAAAGCAAACAGCTTACTCGTTCTGACTTAATGTGCTTTCGATCATTTCGAGTGTGTCGAACCAAGGAACCCAAGCAAGACAAGTAGTCTCTGGCGCTCATTAATAAAATAAAGCGTAGGATAAAATACAATGTGGCGACCATTTTAATTTCTGTTAAAAAAAATAGGGGAAGTTAACTTCGGCTCGGCCGAAGTTTTGTATACCCTTGAAGATTCCATTGAAAACAAAAAAGTTTTTCTAACTAAGACTACTTTTTGGACCCTGGACAAGCTTGGCGAAATCATGGATAGCGTAATACACTGTTCATTACGAAATTTGGAGGCGATCCCTTTTTAAAAAAAAAGTTTTTCTCACTAGAACTTCTTTTTCTTCTATAACTTCTATAGTCATCCGATTTTAATAAAACTTTGTAGAAATGTGTTAAAGTATATAAAATAAGAATATGCCAACAAAAAAGACGTTTTCATTAAAAACAAAAAAGTTTATCTCACAAGAACTAGTTTTCCGACCCATCGTTCCTATGGGAGCTATATGCTATAGCCATCCGATTTCAACCAAACTTTGAAGAATTGTGTAAAAGTATATAAAATAAGTGTATGCCAATGATAAGGACGTTTTATTTAAAAACAAAAAAGTTTTTCTCACTAAGACTAGTTTTTCGACCGATCGTTCCTATGGCAGCTATATGCTATAGTCATCCGATCAGGCCGGTTCAGACAAATGTACAACGTATATGTACCAAAAGACTTCGTGCAAAGTTTGGTAAGGAATGCTTTAAAACTGACGGAGGAGATAGCAAAGAAACAAACAGACGGACACACGGACAAGGCTAAATGAACTCAGCTCGTCTTGCTAATCAAGAATATGTATACTTTATGTGGTCGGAGATGCTTCCTTCAATGCGTTACAAACATCCGCACAATTTAATAATACCCTTTATCTAACAAAGAAATGCTTTGATGGATTCACATCTAACACAATCACGAAAATAAGCCATCATGATTGCACATAATGCCCGTTCACCAGCATAATCTAACAAAATTAGTCGATTTTTGGTCATCGATTTATGCTGGTGAACGAAACCAATAAAACTCAGTAACAAGAACTAGAGAGCCGCCATCACCTAGTCCAAATATTGTTTCAATTTTCCTTATTAATGCAGCTATTCTGCATTCTATTCCATGAAGAACCAATAAATTTTTCGCTTATTCAATGCTTGTTGCAAGCTATGTCTTGTCATTCTTATTTTGTTTTATATTCACGAGTTAAGTTTTGGTATTTAAATAATTGCTTGTCTAAACAGCTGTTTTACCACAAAAACTTCGACAGTGCACCACAAGGGGCCGACCATTAGCTCGTGTGTGGTAAATTTTCGCTTAACCATTTTACGAGGGCTAGTGAATACCGTAAATATTTTTTACGTGTAATTCGCTATTGCCCGCATATAAATCTACTTTGTCCATCATGATACAATATTTTGTGCCCGCTTCCATTTTATGCCATCGATTGAGGAACACAAATACGAGTGGGCTGTCTCTGGCAATCTTCGCGCTCGAATCGAACCAATTTAGAAAATTGCCAGGATCTGAATTAAATAATATTATTGTTTTTGTTTACTCTTTTCTAATTTGTTTCGCACTGTTCTAGCGCGCAAAAAACTACGGCCGTTTCGAATTTAAAACGTAACGGCCGATATCGATTAATAGTCAACAACTATCGAAGGCAACACTATAAAAAGTGAGCTACGTCAAAATAGCGTCGACTTTTTAGCGTCGAACTGGAACGGTCGAATGTGGAACAAAAATTATATTTTTATTTATTAATTTTCTCAGGAACTACTGAACTTTTTAAGACAAATTTTGAAATTTTTTCCCCATGACTTTAAAGTACTCTCCAAGTGCTATACACCACTATGTTTAGATGAATGACATATCGCTAAAATCGCCAGATATAAGCAAAAATATGCGTTTGAATGTAACGTCCCATTTACTCTGTGTACCTTAATTTTTTTTCCATATTCAAATAAAAATCTATAATTAATTTTTTATTTTGTTTTTCAGAACACACCATGCAAACATCCCGTAGTAATTCTGGCTGGTTTTAATGCCAATGATTTGGAGGCTCTTTTGCTGTTTGTCTACCGTGGTGAAGTTAGTGTGGATCATGGCCAACAGCCCACATTATTGCAGGCAGCCCTGTGTCTGAATATTCAAATTCATTAAATGGCCACAACTTTTGCAAATTCACTTTTTCTTTAATGATTCTGCTTCGGGCCATAAAGGCATTCATACTTAACAGTTTCCCGTTTAGCTGATAAAAGCGACTCCCGGAAAGGTGTGAACCATCAACACACCTTTTTTAAGAAGACCCTACTTTGGAGGCCGAACACTTTTTGAGCAGCCCTCGCATTCGCACATTTTTAATTTTGTATTGTTTTTAAAAAATTGAGCAACCAAATAGAAAAAAACAGAATTACAAAATCTTTTCGCAATTTAATTTCACAATTGAAAAAAAACAGGAAAATTCAGTCGTCTAGACCAGAAGAGGGGCTTAATTAACTAATTTTTACGCCGACCTTGGCTTCGGCGTCAGCACTGGCGTCCGCATCGGCGTCAGCACCGGCGGTTCCAGGTTGCCAGAAACGGCCTGCTTCTTGGTGTTCTTGCAGTTCTTCTTAAAATTGCGCTTTCTCTTCTTTCCTTCCTTCGTTGGGCTTTTGGGCGGGGGTTGGGAGCGCTCTTCGTCGGAGTCGCATTCTCCACCTTGCTAATTAATGATGACAGTCTGTGAGGATATCAAGAAAATATTTATTAATTAATACAAAGAACTAATTTTTATCAAATAAATACTTACAACGTGAGCAATATTGCTTATGCGAAACATTTTGTTTATACTTTTAATGCAGCGTGGTCAATGTTCGTCTTTGTGAAGGAGAATAACGGAGGATTGCGGAGATGCCACATTGTCAGAAACTCGTGTTTAAGTATGCGACTTAGGGCTGCAGAATAATGTAGGTCAACATGTAGGGAAATTTGCAGGAAAACTGTGGGGAGAAAATGTCTGTTAAAATTAGAGAAAATATCGTGCATGTGGGCACAAGATCAGGGAGAGATAGCAACGAAGTTTTTGGCTTGGCCACACTCAACTCAGTTAACATGGGTGGCCTTATCAGTATTGGCAGCTCGGTCAAGGCTTGTTTACTGATAAGAAATTTTCTCAAAAACTGTGGAGGGGGATTTTCATAATTTGTTTTTTTAAAATACTCCTGAATATGTCAGCTTTACGCAGATATACCGTGCATTGCGGCACAACATCAGAAAATGGAGATATTGAGCAAAGTACGGCATCGCAATTTTTTGTCAAAATTTGTATGAAGAAATTTTGAGGTTGGTCCCCTGTAAAACGATTTTGTCAAAAACTGTGGAGAGGATTTTCATAATTTCATTTTTAAAAATACTCATGAATATGTCAGCTTTCTGCTGGTATACCGTGCAATGCGGCACAACATCTGGATAAAGAGATATTCATCCAAATGTCGGGTTACAAATTTTTGACTTGATATTTGAAGTACCTACAATAATCAAATCCACCCAAACCTTATTTAATATAATAGTTTTTTCTTTTCTTAAAACTTTGCATTTTAATTTGTCTCAAAAAGTTCAGTAGTTCCTGAGAAAATTAAAAAATAAAAAAATCATTTTTGTTCCATATTCCACCGTTCCAGTTCGACGCTAAGAAGCCGACGCTATTTTGACGCAGCTAAAAAAGTATAAAAGCGCCACCCCAGTCGCATAGTCAGGCAGTTAGTCGCCAGGCCTCGGGTGACAAAGGTTGGCCTGTGGAGGTTCTTTTTTATTTGCTGATAAATTATTTTAGCTGTTCATGGGGAAACAGCAGAGTGCATATTTTCTGAAATATTATTATTTAATTTTTATTTTTTATGCTTTCGATCTCGGTCAGTGTGTAGTTAAATTCTATTAGCTTCTGAAACACCAGTACCACCAAATAGTCAAGAGCCTTTTGTTTTCCAGACACTCGGCACTCTGGCGGGCATTCTTGGACTTCAATCCCTCCCTTACATAAGAGAATAATTTTTTTGGAGGGTAGACCAGCAAGATCTGGCGCAGCACACGGCTCACACCTTTGCGCACAGAATCCCTGGGATCATCAAGCTTCAAGAGCAGATGGGGAACAAAGCTGCTGCCCTCGATTTCGGTCAGTGTGTACTCCAATTCTATCAGCTTCTGAAAGCCCAGCACCAAATAGTCAAGAGCCTTAATCTTTGTTAATTTTATAAACATTTGTTAGCGGATTGAGTTCCGCAAATCCTTTTTCTAATTATATAAAAAAGCCCCTCAGCTGTTGTCTAATTTTGGCTTTTTTCGACTACTTAATGTTTGCAATAGGCTCTTGTCTTCTTCTTCTTCTTCTTTGGCCATCACAACCGTTTTACGGTCTCGGCCGCTGCCACTAATGCCCGCCACTCGCCTCTGTCCCGAGCGATATTCCACCAGAAGGACACTCCCAGGTTTGCAATGTCTCCCTGCACCCGGTCACGCCATCTCCGCTTTGGTCGACCAGGCGGGGGAGTGCCTCCCAACTCTATCGCATGCCGATTGTACACACGCTTTGCTGGAGCGTTATCATCCATACGGGTAACATGTCCTATCCAGCGCAACCGCTGTTGTTTTATGCGCTTGACTAGGTCAGTGTCCCCATAGAGCTCATACAGTTCGCGATTCATTCGGATGCGAAATTCGCCGCCAACGTTTAGAAGTCCATAAATCCTCCGAAGAACTTTTCTCTCGAACATGCCAACTGCCGCCTCATCCTCTTTTGTCATTGTCCATGCTTCTGTGCCGTATAGCAGGACTGGGATGATAAGTGACTTGTATAGCGCAATTTTCGTTTTCCGAGAGAGGGCTCTGCTCTTGAACTCCTTATTGAGCCCGTAATAACATCGGTTTGCAAGAGTAATTCTTCTTCGGATTTCCAGACTGGTGTTGTTGTCGCTGGTTATCGTCGTTCTGAGGCAGACAAATTCCTTAACAACCTTGAAGTTGTAGTCTTCCATTGCAACAGATTGTCCAAGCGTAGACTCACTGCACGTTGATTGTAGGTACTTCGTCTTATCCTCATTTACCGTAAGCCCTAAGTTTTGACTGCTTCTCTATCTCTGAGAACGCCCGTTTTACCACAGATTCGCTTTTGCCGATGATATCAATATCATCGGCATATGCAAGTAGCATGTTATCTCTGGTAAAGATGGTGCCCGTTCTGTTAGCATTTGGGCACTGGCGCAGTATGTACTCCATCAGCAGATTAAAGAAGTCGCACGATAAGGTATCACCCTGCCTAAAACCTCTTTTGGTATCGAAAGGCTCGGAGCGGTCTTTACCTATTTTGACGGAGCTTTGTGTGCTTCTCAACGTCATCATGCAAAGTCGAACGTACTTTGCTGGAATACCAAAGGTAGACAGGGCTTCAAAGAACTTTGACCTTATCGGCGTGTCAAAGGCGGCTTTGTAGTCAACAAAAAGGTGGTGGGTGTCGATACATCTCTCTTGGGTCTTCTCCAGGATTTGTCGCAATGTGAATATCTGGTCCGTGGTGGATTTGCCAGGTCTAAAGCCACACTGATAAGGTTCAATCAGTTCACTTATTCTCGGCTTTAGACGTTCACATAGGATGCATGATAGAACCTTATATGCGATGGGAAGGAGACTGATCCCGCGGTATTTGGCGCAAACATCAGGGTCTCCTTTTTTAAATATTGGACAGAGTACACTTAGATACCAATCTTCGGGCATGCTTTCTTCAGACCATACTCTGCATAGGAGTTGGTGCATGCACCTTACCAGCTCCTCACCGCCAGCCTTGAACAATTCAGCAGGCAGCTCATCAGCGCCAGCAGATTTGTTATTTTTAGCCTTTTTATGGCTAACAAGACTTCATTATGGTCCGGCGGATCTATCTCTATGTTATCGATTGGTGGTGTCGCTACTTCCCCAGAGGCGTCATTGTGTTCGTCATCACCTCCCAGCAGGTTAGAGAAATAGTTTCTCCATTTGTCTAGTGCCACTTCCGGATTTCTGACCAGATTTCCGTGCTCGTCCCTCAATAGTGTGACTCTGGGCTTAAAACCTTCGGTTAGTTGGCTAATCTTTTGGTAGAATTTTCGAGTCTCACTCCTTCCGAACAGCACTTCGACTTCCTCCCTCATGCGCTTTTCCTGCTCATTTTTCTTCCTTCTGAAAAGGCGCTTCTCCTCTCTCCTTTTCTCCCGGTATCTCTCATTAACAGCCCGCGTTGCTCCCGGCTGCAGAGTTCTCCTGTAGGCAGCGTCTTTCTCTGCAGTAGCGCGGCGGCACTCATCATCGTACCATGACTGTTTTCGGGAGTTTTCGGCGAGTCCGAGAATCTCCTTGGCAGCTGTACTCATAGAGTGTGAAATATGCTTCCACTGTTCGTCAACACCAGGAGGGCCAGGTGTCCGTTGTGATTGCAGCTTCTAAACGTTCAGCTTTCGGCGTGTATTAGACTGTGCGGCATGTGCCACACTGAGCCGTGTGCGTACTTTGGCTGCAACAAGGTAGTGATCCGAGTCAATATTGGCTCCTCGGCGCACACGTACGTCTAGAACACTCGAAGAGTGCCGTCCGTCTATCACAAAGTGATCAATCTGGTTTCGTATTGATTGACCAGGGGACGTCCAGGTCACCTTGTGGTCGTTGCGGTGTTCAAATCTGGTGCTACTGATGACCATGTTCCGGCCCGAAGCGAAGTCTATTAGCCTCTCTCCATTTCCGTTGGATACATCGTGTAGGCTAAACCGGCCGATAGTCGGGCGATGAGCTTCTTCTCTCCCGATTTGTGCGTTGAAGTCGCCTAGCACGATCTTGATGTCGTGATCGGGGCAGCGCTCATATAGGTCTTCTAGGCGCTCATAGAATTCGTATTTTTCCGAATCGTTCTTTCCTTCTGTCGAGGCGTGCGCACAGATAAGACTAATATTAAAATATTTTTCCTTAAGTCTGAGTGCGGCAAGTCGCTTGTCAACTGTTGTAAAGCTGATGACAGAGCGGCACAGTCTTTTGTTGACTGCAAAGCCGCAACCAAACTCTTGCTTCGAATCATGTCCACTGTAGTAGATCTCCCATGGGGCGTTGGTTTCGGATGTTATCTTCCTACACCCCTGTCCAGTCCATCTTATTTCCTGAAGTGCGGTAATGTCTGCTGAATGTTCCTCGAGGACATCCACTAGCTTGGAATGCATATCCTCAAATCGTGGTCCTTAAAACGTTTGCGTGGGTCCGAATCCGAGGCATTCGGGGGTGTCCTGCAAATCTCTAGAGATTTTGGCTTCGGTTGGTTTGCAAATCGCCCGAAAAATCCGTCGGTGTCCCAGAACTTCTAGAGATTTTGGTTTTCGGACTCTTGATTCCGAATCAACAATAAACAGCTGTTCCTACCAGCTGGCTGTTGACTAATCGTTGAGACTGGCTTAACAGGGTTGCCACAGCACAGAAATAACAAAGTGCAATCTTTGTTCTTATTTTAATATTATTTTTCACTTACAAACTTTAAACTTTTAATTGCCAAAAAATAAAGTGCAAAAATACTGAAGTTTTGTGATAGCCATTTTTTAAATTTAAGAAAAAAAATTTTAAATGTTTAATTTTTGCGCCAATTGAACGACATGCTTGACAACCCTATCATGTGGGCCATATCAACGATTATCTGTGAATGGCAAAATTGGTTTGTTTACTTTGGTCAAAGTAAAAATTAAATTGAATTATCTTAAAAATGCCTCTTGCTCGCTTATTGGCAATGGACTATATTCGAAGAAGACAATTAATGATGGAAAGAGTTCAACGCAGGTGTTTAAGAAGTGCATCCGATCCGTTGGCAAGTTCGGACGAATGGTAAGTTTTTTGTTTGTGGTGGCGGGCCGCTTTGTATTCAATGCCATTTGTGTTTACATATTTCCAATAACAGATTTCGTTACAACTATCGGGTGAACAAGGAAACATTCATGATAATATTTCATATCATCGAAGAAGAAATTCCAGCAAGTTCCATTTCACCAATTTTGCAACTGGCCACTGCGCTGCGGTTCTTGGGTGTCGGCTCTTTTCAAAGAGTGATTGGAAAGGACAAGGACTTGTCCGTGTCTAGGCCATCAGTGTGCAAAATATTGTGGGATATACTTCCGCTTTTGGAGCGGAAACTTTGCCCTTGATTTATCAATTTAAATCAATCTGAGGAATACATGTCACGGTCCAAAGCTTTTTTACGATAAGTTTGGAATACCAGGTGTAATTGGGTGTGTTGATGGCACCCATATAAAATTAATTAAGCCACAAGGCGGTGAATCTCATTATTTAAACCGTAAAGGGTATTTTAGTTTAAATGCAATGATTGTGAGTATAGTTTTTAGATTATTTTGTCCTCTGTGTTTAATGTTTCAAAATACTCTTATGGTTGAGGGATTGTAAGTAGTTGTGTCTAGTTGTGTCGTTTCTAGCAAATTCAAATCCTACTGCTATTTTTTATATGTATTTTCTGTAGATTTGCGATTACAACCTTCGCATCCTTTATGTGGATGCAACCATGCCTGGAGCAACTCACGATTCATTTGCTTGGAACTTGAGCGAGGCTAGAGCCCACCTTAGAAGAAGTTATGACAATGGCTCCCGTAGTAACTGGCTTCTTGCTGACTCGGGATATCCCCTTGAGCCATTTCTGTTGACTCCATATCGAAACCCGATTGCTGGTACAAATCAACATTTATTTAATCTCAGACATGCGTCTGCTCGGAATGTTGTAGAAAGAACAATCGGAGTACTGAAGAGTCGATTTAGGTCAATTAATGGTTGCTTGTTGTATCATCCATTAAAGGTAACCCGTATCGTTAATGTGTGCTGTGCTCTGCACAACATTTGCCGTGAAAGAGGCGAATCCGATTTCTCGAGTAACTCACGTCCATGTGGAAACAATAACATTGAAAATGAAGAAGAAAATGTCATCAATGGTGGACAAACGGAGAGTTCATCTCATATTCGTGATGACATCGCCTCCAGTCAACGGAGACTCTGATTATAAAATGTTATCTAGTATTAAGGAAAAACTTGGGAATAAAATAAGGCAAATGCAAAATCTTAAATGATTCGTTTTTTATTAATAAATGAATAAATGAGATTTTATTGAAAAATTAACATATTTGTTTAAATTTATTTATTTTTTTTAGCAAATTCTCCAATAAATTATTGTGCCTTTTACTCTCCTCAAGTTGCTGCTGCATTAGAGCACTTAAGCCCGCTCCCATGGCTAAAAGAGCCTCCACGCTAGCCTTGGTGGTTTGATTGAGCTCACGCAACTCTTCAGCAATTGATTTTAATGTTGCGTTCTCCTCCGCCACGAGAGTGTTAAGGTGGTTCATGTTGTTGCGGTTGCGGCCTATGTTTGTAGTTGGGATCTGGCTGCTGGTGGTTGGCGGCAGTTGTAAGAACATTGTCCTGGAAATTGGCAATTGGTGAGAGTATATCTGCAGGAGTGTTGCTACGCTGCAGTCGAACCTTTTTTAGGGGACTTTCATTTGATTCTAAAAAGCATGAGATTGTATTATTTTTGTTAGTATTAAGTTGCATGAAAGTATCTACTCACCTGTTTCTTTGACATGCTTAGGCTGAATATTTTCAGCATCTAGGCCAAATATTTTCACCAATCTAGGACTACAGCTAGTGCGTCCTCAGTTGGAGTAAGCACCTCCTGCCTAAAGGGGCCCCCTCCGGTCGCTCTGCTCTCCTTTTTGTTTTCAGCAATTTTCTTTTTGATTGTTTGCTTCCAGTCCTTCCATACCTTTAAATGATTATTTTACTACACATTTCTTCATAATTTTCTTGGATTTTGTACTTACTCGTCGCCATTCGTCGCCTGTTTTACACGGTGGGCCTACAGCATTAAGGCTATTTGTTAGGCTGTCCCAAGCCGCTGCCACAGCCACTCTGTCCCCACGAGTGTATCCCCTTGCTATGTCGGGGTTCTTCTCCATAAACCGCACAAATACGCTGTCCTGCTCAGGAGTTCTATGTTTACCCCTGAAAATAGTTGTTTAGTTTATTTTTATAATAAATAAACAAATTTACTTACATTTCGCGCTATTTCTTCTTCTTTTATGAAAACATGTCATTCGCAATTTACGTATTCACGTGATGGCATGCCAACTTGCGTTAATAAATTTGTGCACACTGATGTGCTTGTCTAATGCTCATTAATCAACCGATTGTGTTAGTCTTAAAAGTCTAAAACCACTTCGTTTTTTTCTTCTTTAATATAAGATAAGAGTTAATTAATTTTTCACACAAACTAGAACTCCGAAAACGGCAAATTGCTATTTCGAGCAAGTTGGCATCATTATTGTTCGGTTGGTTTTGCCTGCCGAGAGAAACCTTAATTTTTTACTAGAGATTTTGTTAAATGCAAAATAAATAGCTAAGTCAAATCAAAAAAGTAAAGATAGAAATGCAAATCAGTCAATAAAAGGACAATGTTTTGATTTCCAATTAAGGTTTTATTTAAATTTCAATGGTTGAGCTGTATTTACCCACATCTCTTGAAAAAATTCGAGAGCTTTGAAACCAACCGAAAGACACCGAGAATTGGTTTTGGGTTGGAAGAGGTTTGCAGGACACCGCCGATTGTGTTAGTTTTCATTGACGGATGGAAATAGACGCCTATCGGGTGCCAAGCCCGATGCGACGCCCCCTGTTTGTCCCCAAGGAGAGGGTCGCCGCTCACGTTAGCCAGCAGCTTTGCGGATGCATTGCTCTGTTACCAGGGGTTACCACGGGGAGGTGTGAGTCGACTTGGGACGCAGTAAGCCAGGATCGCGCTGGGTTTTCCATGTTAAACCGGTCAGCAACTTTACCTCACTACATACGCCCCCATAACCACAGGAGTTCCCGCCTTCCGAAGAAGCCTTATATGTATTGCTATTTTCATTAATGATTGAATGAATTAAACTTTTATTTTTATCGAAAGTAAATACAGGGTGGGTCAAAAGAAGTCATCCGATGTTGTTTGGCTTTCATTTTTTTTTTCTAAATAAAAAACGTATATTCTGTTTTTTGATTATATTTATTTGAACCTTTAGAATTTTATTGGTCATTTCGAGAAGATGATATCGGCCAAATGGGCGCCGTTACAATTGATTGCCATACGGGCTCGTTTTATGGCATTTTTCATTACTTCGGCAAGAACTTCGGGCTGCAGATTCTCGCACTCGTGTCGAATGTTGTCCTTGTGGCTTCCAATTTCTCGGGCTTGGTTACGTAAAGACGGGATTTCAAAAAACCCCACAAAAAAAAGTCTGGAACGGTTAAATCGGGCGGAAATGAGGTGGAAATGAGCGTTATCGCTCATTATGATTTTGGTCGAAAAATCGATTATTCACGATTATTCCTCGTTCTTGGGGAGTATATCGATCCATGGCTTGTTCACTTTTATTCTACATCTGTCTAGTCCACAAATGTCAAAACAGATCTGACTTTGGCGGCTATTTGTAAAAATAAGAGCATCTTCCAATAGGGTGACTTCTTTTGACCCACCCTGTATATACTCTGAGGTTATAATGATTTTTATAATCGACTAATATATACAGGGTAGGTTCTCTCATACAGGTTCCTTCTCATAAGTGTAAAGTGTATCAGTAATCTCTTCTCATAAGTGTATAAAAGGAATTAAACTCTTAAGAGGTTTTGGAATAATACTTTGGAATCATATATAATTAGTATGAATATTCCTTTTAGCTCTTTTTCCGATTCCATCTGAATATAGTTTACTTCTCCTTTTGTTATATCCACAGATTCCTTAACAAATCGAATCCTGATCGGTCGACAATAGCGTGGTCACTGTTTGTTACTGGCCTAATCGGATGTTGGTCGATATGTTCAAATTGAAACATTTGGTATTACCACAGGGCCACCGACCACTGCCGTTAAAAAATCTTTTTTAATTGCCACAAAAAACGAAAAAATTTGTTCTTCGATTTACAATAAGGTTAACTTTATGAAATGAAAAAATTTAATTAAACAAGTTAAAGCAAATAACTAAATTTTTTTTATACGTATTATAAAATTGGTCTTTTGTTAAAATTAGAATTCTTTTGCTGTGCTTGTGCAATTCCAGCTGGACAGCCGAAAATTAATTTTTTTCGGTTACTCCTTCTTTAGATGCTTGCCATATCCAAAAAGCCACTCTGATGTCAAGTGGCAAGCAAAAAGCACCACATCGGATGGCGTGGAAAACTTGCTTAGAATCAATATTTTATTAACCATTTAAACTCCTGTGCTGGCAATATATGAGTTTAGACACTTTGTAAAAACACTTTCCTGACACTTTTTAAAAAGGATTTTTTTTGCTTTTATTTTTTTTATGTAAAATATAGATGTATTTGTTTACTTTCTTTTGCAATATAGTTCTTAGAACCATAAAGAATCAAAATAAATTAAAAACAAAATTTTACCATTTACAGAAAGCACCTTTTTTTGCAAAATAAGTGAAAAATGTGAGTCTTTCTACTGTGTAAAAACTCTTTCTTGACATACTGTATACTTAACTAGGTAGCCGCACTTGCTCTCTCACCGCCTCTTATATAAATGTCAAAATGAGCGAGAGCGAGAGAGCGCTATTGTCAAACAAAATTAAGAGGCAGGACACAAAAATTTCGTCCGCGGGGTTCTTTGCTCACGACTGTTGTTCACAGACTGACACTTAAGCGGCGAGAAAAGAGGGCGAGAGAGCGTGTGTGGCTACCTTGTTAAGTATACCTTGCCTTGGTCCAACCACTAACCATAGAACATATAGACCAGCGTTCCCCAGCCATGCCCCGGGGGGCCGAACACATTCGACGATTCAAGCCGAATGCGTGCCGAAGCAAAGCCTCAAAGTGTGTTAGAGAGAGACAGAGAGAGGCAGAGAGCCTCTCTTCTTGGGGAACCCTGATATAGACATTCCATTTCATACAACTAAAATGGACGCAAAAATTTCTTAGCGACAGGCCCCAGGCCTGTTAGCAGCAGGCCCCGTCGCTCTCTCGCGGCTCTCTCTCTCTTCGCTCTCTCATTCTTATGCCGCACATTGATTGCGAGAGTTCGCTCGTTCAGTCGCAGATTGGCGCATCTTAAAGAAGGTGGCTCTGCGCTTGAATTCTTCTTTATTTGTATGCGTGTTCATGCATTCACGTACACGGGTGCATGTGTGCGATCATTTCATTTCGACCCATTCGACTCTTTTGCTACTTTTCCGCCTTATGCGGCGGCTGGTGCCTGCATACTCTACCGACGATTGCTTTTTAGGGGAGCGGGAGCGGGCAGAAACAAAAACAGCTGATTGGCTTTGTTTTGTTTACATTTTTATTGATATTTTTTCCGACACTTGTTATGAATTTGGTTTATTGTTGTTATTTAATGATCTAGTTGTATATATTTTTATGTATGTTTGTTTTTTTTAATATTTTCTTTATTTAAAAGTCGCCGCTCTAATTAGTTACCGATAAATATACACACATATACATATATACACCTGTGTTAAACAGTAGTTTTTAGACTTTTTCAAAACTTAAAAAAATTAATTTAGATTAAATTTCTAAAATACTTTTTATATTTTTGTAAAGGTAAATGGAACAATATACAAATCTTCATTTTTTATTTAAATAATATTTTTATGAAAATAATTTAATAATTTTAATTGTACCAATATTTGTTAATATTGTTGTAAACACAGGTGTATGTAAGTAATATATGTATTTTAATCGGTATCCAGGGAACACCACGAGGAGGCCATTGCAATTGCAATGGAGTCTTTAATGAAGACTTACTAGTCGACTTGAGATTCCAAAATGCTTTGAAAATCTCATTGTTCCCCACCTACCTAATAATACCACCTATACATACACTCCTCGTCACTTGAATAGGACACCCCCTAAGTGTGTTTTCGATCGCCCACTGCTCCCAAACCAATGATGGTAGAGACTTAATTTTTTTTTAAGTTAAAGATAATTTAATTGCATTGTCTTATCCAGCTGGAATTCTTCATGGTACAGCCTTAACTATTAACAAAAAATTTTAAACATAATCCGTCCAATTTAGGGGCTCAAATATTGCGTCACTTGAATAGGACACTTAAACAAAAAAAGCATTTCAGAGATCTCAGATTATTTTTAACATAAATATAACTTAAATATAGGGCATCGATGTAATTTAGAAGAAAAAAAATATGTTTAATAATGCGTCGAGCCACCTTGCCGTTCCAAAACTTCAGTCATCCGGTTTGGAAGGGATTGATACAAGCTGGCTAAGTAATTTAATGAAATCGAGTCCCAAGCTAATTCAACTTCTTTTATAAGTTCGGGAACACTCGAATATTGCTTTCCTGAGCCATAGATTACACGTGTCAGCCATCCCCAAACATTTTCTATTATATTTAAATCGGGTGAGTAGGGCGGCCAGCTTAAAAGTTCCACATTTTGGCTCTGTATATAAGATTTAACAACCCGAGCAGTATGTATCGGCGCGTTATCATGTTGATATATCCATGGCAGAGGCCCAAAAAGGTTGTGAAAATATGGAAACGCCTCTTTTAATATTTCCTTGTAGCACACCGCATTCATCGTTGTTGACAAAAATTTTAGTTTGCAGGTGCCATAGAAGGAAATGGCCCCCCACACCATAACACCTCCAGCTCGGCTATGCAGACGGTCCAAATGATGGGGTTCCTTGCGCAGATCATGGAAATAATAACTATAGCCATCTGGGCCTTCTAAATTAAACTTTTTTTCATCTGAGAAGACCACGCAATGCCACTGCGAGGTCCAGGTCACATGCTCGCGACAAAAATTGAGGCGTTGCGCTTTTCTTGCCGGGTTAAGGGGAGGCTTCTTCTTTATTTTTAGCCTCTTTAGGTGTTCAGCCTTAGAAATGACGCGATGAACAGTGGATAGGCTAGCATTTACATCGCATTTTTCACGAATCTTCGCCACGGAGTCGTGAGAATTTGAAGCTTTTCTTAGTATGAGGCGTCTTTCCGATTCGGTAAGCACACTGTGCGTGCGGCCTTTCATGTTTTTTCCATATTCTGACTCATTTTGTAAAAATCCCGATATAACATGTCGGCTCCTGTTGATTTTTTTTTGCAATTGATAGGCCAGAGTCCTTGTATGCCTTTATTCTTCCTTTTTCCTCCTCAGCGACCCATTTTAATTTTATTTTAAAGACAATCGTCGAAAATCACAAAAAAGTTAAATCAGCGAATCAGCATGAGCACGCGCGAAAGTAAATGATCAGACTAAACGCATGTTCTATTCAAATGACACAAAAATATTGACTCAATTTCAAGCGAATTCTAGCATAAAGCAAGAAATTAATATAACGGCTGTTTTCCAGAACTTGCAGTTTGTTGCTGAGAATGATAAATAGTTGCACAAAGAGAACGTGCAAAAATTCCGTTATTTTATCATTTCGCTTTTGAGCTATAAGCAATTGAAAAAAAGAGTGTACAGGGTGTCCTATTCAAGTGACAAGGAGTGTATGTATAGGTGGTATTATTAGGTAGGTGGGGAACAAGGAGATTTTCAAAGCATTTTGGAATCTCAAGTCGACTCGTAAGTCTTCATTAAAGACGCAATTGCAATGGCCTCCTCGTGGTGTTCCCGGATACCGATTAAAATACATATATTACTTACATACACCTGTGTTTACAACAATATTAACAAATATTGGTACAATTAAAATTATTAAATTATTTTCATAAAAATATTATTTAAATAAAAAATGAAGATTTGTATATTGTTCCATTTACCTTTACAAAATATAAAAAGTATTTTAGAAATTTAATCTAAATTAATTTTTTTTAAGTTTTGAAAAAGTCTAAAAACTACTGTTTAACACAGGTGTATATATGTATATGTGTGTATATTTATCGGTAACTAATTAGAGCGGCGACTTTTAAATAAAGAAAATATTAAAAAAAAACAAACATACATAAATATATATACAACTAGATCATTAAATAACAACAATAAACCAAATTCATAACAAGTGTCCGGAAAAAATATCAATAAAAATGTAAACAAAACAAAGCCAATCAGCTGTTTTTGTTTCTGCCCGCTCCCGCCCCCCTAAAAAGCAATCGTCGGTAGAGTATGCAGGCACCAGCCGCCGCATAAGGCGGAAAAGTAGCAAAAGAGTCGAATGGGTCGAAATTAAATGATCGCACACATGCACCCGTGTACGTGAATGCATGAACACGCATACAAATAAAGAAGAATTCAAGCGCAGAGCCACCTTCTTTAAGATGCGCCAATCTGCGACTGAACGAGCGAACTCTCGCAATCAATGTGCGGCATAAGAATGAGAGAGCGAAGAGAGAGAGAGAGCCGCGAGAGAGCGACGGCTGCTCGCTAACAGGCCTGGGGCCTGTCGCTAAGAAATTTTTGCGTCCATTTTCGTTGTATGAAATGGAATGTCTATATGTTCTTTGGTTAGTGGTCCAACTTACCAAGATTCTTACTCGACCGATGCCGCGCACTAAGTGAGCTCGCTTGAGTTTCGGGTGCGACTTTTATAGGCCGCTGACCAGTGTTGCCAACTCTTCAGGGCTTCGGCACGCTAGATGCAAGTTCAAAAATATCTTGAAATAGCTATAAATTTTTCAAAATAACTATATAAATAGCTAGCCTAGTTTATTATACCCTGTTTCCCTGTTTCCTGTTAAAAATGCGAAAAAGTTGATCATACTGTTGTGCAAATGTATGTAACAGGGATAAGGAAAGATTTCCGACCCCATAAAGTAGTTATAATTTACTCTTGATTAGCATCAAAAGCCGAGTCTAAATAGCCATGTCCGTCCTTCAGTCTGTCCGTTCGTCTGCCTGCCCGTATGAACGCACAGATGTCAGATAAAAGACTGCACTTAGTGCCCATAATTTAAAATGCAAAACTGTTTTTGTTTTACAATTTTATTTAAGAACTCGTAATTGGATTTGACTTAAATCTTGCAAAATGGAAAACTTAAAAATTATTTTTCATGATATGTCAAAAGTCTTTTGAGATATTAACCCAAACAGGTACTGACTTTGACAGAGCACCACGTCTCTGATTTTCAGTCAACTACACGACTTTCACAAATTTTTCTGTCTTGCTCTCGGTTTATTACACAAATAACAATAAACAAAAAATATTTTAAAGTTTTAAAAGTATTTTGCTTTTCAATGTAAAGCAAGATTGTCGCTTTACTTTTTTGAATTCAAAGTTTCGCTGAAGCCCCTGAAATTACAGATCTATTGCCAGGCAATTTATTTTAAAAATGTTTTTCTTAAAAATATGGTTAATCATGCAAAAAAATCCCATACTATTTGGCTGGGAAATGCAAAGTAGTACCACGCTTTAAACTAAATTTTCTGAAAACATAGCGAAGCAATGCAATGTTCAAAGAAAATTATAAAATGTTGCTGCGATAAAGAAGGTTTCGGTTTAAAGTTGACCAACAAAGTCAACTTTGAAATGCCGTCACTCAAAAACTGTGAAAAGGTTATAAATGTTGGCATTAAATAGCTGTAAGTAATTTAAATCTTTTTTGACAGTCCCAGGCTTCGGCAAAAATTTTGGCCTGCTGGCCCAGAGTGCATTGGCAGAAGCAGAGCACAAAAACGTGAAATACTTTACAGTGATGGGAAAGAACAGTTAGAGATTATAAAGCAACTTTGATTGCACTTATTACAGCAACAATCAACTAAAAGTGTTGCCATGTTATGAAATTTTAGGATGTTGCCAAAAGATTTGAAATAGCTAAAAATAAGCTATATTTATTTTCAAAATAGCTATAATTCCCGCTAGCAGACAGATTACGAATTTGCCCGCCATCAGCATTTTAAAAAGCCTGATCTGACGCGAAAATAGCTAAATTGGCAACACTGATCGCCGCTCACGTTAGCCAGCAGCTTTGCGGATGCATCGCTCTGTTACCAGGGGTTGCCACGGGGAGGTGTGAGTCGACTTGGGACGCAGTAAGCCAGGATCGCGCTGGGTTTTCCATGTTAAACCGGTCAGCAACTTTACCTCACTACACACGCCCCCATAACCACAGGAGAGTTCCTGCCTTCCAAAGAAGCCCATTTCCGACCCTATTAAGGATAAATATTCTTGATCAGCATTAGCAGCCGAGTCGGTATAGCCTTGTCTCCAAATATCGCTCAATATACTCTTCAAAAATCATATATCGTTTTTTGAAATACCATTTTTGGCATTGACTCAGATAGCAAGTTGAGTTAAAAAAAATCTTCCACTCAAACATCCAATATTAGCAAAGCCTAAAAGCATACTGCAAAAATTTGGCATGCTGTGAGCAACCAAATGCAAACATACAAAAGTGCTCAAAGCAGACTAAGAGTCAAACAAAAATTTGGAATTTTATTTAAAATCAACCAAGACTTTTAATTTGCCTTGTAGTATCTTTACCAAACCAGCGTGTTCTTTTCAAGTGCTTATGCAAGTTTTAGACAATAAAAAATATAGGGGAAGTTAACTTCGGCCCGGCCGAAGTATTTTATACCCTTGTAGTTTGTTTTTCTAAATAAGACTACTCTTCGTTCCTTACTTTTCTATGGGAGCTATACTATATATATGTCCAATTTCGACCAAACTAAGTGCAATCATGGAAAAGCATAATAAACTGTTAATTACGAAATTTGGAGGCGATCCCAATTAAAACAAAAAAGTTTTTCTCACTAGAACTTCTTCATTCGATTTCATATATAAAATAAATAAATGCCAAAGTAAGGCACTTTTCTATTAAATACAAAAAAGTATTTCTCACAAGAACTAGCATCTATATGCTACACTAAAAAAAAATTACCTAAAAGTGCTCAAAATGACCTGAAATTTATGGACATTTTGCCTACAATGACAACCAAGGAATATTGCACTTAATTTATGGCCAGTATTACCTAAAAAAATTGTCGGTAATAAGACTGCTTTTTAGGTAATGTGTGACCTAAAAATGTAGGCAACATATAACCTTAAAACTTCTTTTTTAGGTAATAAATGGACTTAGAATTTAGTCAATAAATAAGGGTTTCAGGCAATGAGTGGACTACTTATTTTGGCAATGTATGCCCTTAAATCGATCTTTTTGGCAGGCTTAAAACTTAGACAATATATTTGCCCAGATGCGCAATAGAATTGTTGTTTTAACTATTGCACTTACCGTTCCGTTTCTCTGTGCGCGGCACGGGAATTTTTAATGAGACTGCGTGGCCCCGTAAAATAACTCTCGACGCACTGGGAGCAAGGGCTACACTTAATTATACCCTTGCAGAGGGTATTATAAAATTGTGCGGATGTTTGTAACGCATTGAAGGAATCATCTCCGACCACATAAAGTATATATATTCTTGATCAGCTGAGTTGATTTAGCCCTGTCCGTCTGTCCGTCCGTTCGTCTATTCGTCTGTCTGTTGCTATGCTATCTCCTCCGTCAGTTTTAAAGCTATCCTCACCAAATTTTTCACGAAGTCTTCTGGTACATATACGCTGCCCATTTGTCGGAACCGGCCGGATCGGATAACTATAGCATATAGCTGCCATAGGAACGATCGGTCGAAAAACTAGTCTTAGTGAGAAAAACTTTTTGTTTTTAATGGAAATGCCTCCAAAGTGCGTATTTCTTAGTTTACTCTTCTTTCCCATGATTTCAGTAAGTTTGGTTGAAATCGGATGACTATAGCATATAGCTGCCATAGGAACGATCGGTCGAAAAACTAGTTCTAGTGAGAAAAACTTTTTTGTTTGTAATGAAAACGTCCTTATCTTTGGCATACACTTAACTTATATACTTTTACACATTTCCACAAAGTTTGGTCGAAATCGGATGACTAGAGCATATAGCTGCCTTAGGAACGATCGGTCGAAAAACTAGTTCTAGTGAGGAAAACTTTTTTGTTTTAAATGAAAACGTCCTTATCGTTGGCATACACTTATTTTATATACTTTTACACAATTCTACAAAGCTTGGTAGAAATCGGATGACTATAGCATATAGCTCACATAGGAACGATCGGTCGAAAAACTAGTTCTAGTGAGAAAAACTTTTTGTTTGTAATGAAAACGTCCTTTTCTTTGGCATACACTTAATTTATATACTTTTACACATTTCCACAAAGTTTGGTCGAAATCGGATGACTATAGCATATAGCTGCCATAGGAACGATCGGTCGAAAAACTAGTTCTAGTGAGAAAAACTTTTTTGTTTGTAATGAAAACGTCCTTATCTTTGGCATACACTTAACTTATATACTTTTACACATTTCCACAAAGTTTGGTCGAAATCGGATGACTAGAGCATATAGCTGCAGTATGAATTATCGGTCGAAAAAGAAGTTCTAGTGAGAAAAACTTTTTTGTTTTAAATGGGATCGCCTTTAAATTTAATTAACAGTGTATTATGCTAATCCATAATTTCCAAGTTTGGTCGAAATCAGACATCTGTATAGTATAGACAAATAAGGTCAAATAAGTAGTCTTAGTTAAAAAAAGTTATTAGTTTTCAATGGAAGCTGCAAGGGTATACAAAACTTTGGCCGAGCCGAAGTTAACTTTCCCCTTTTTATACCCTGTTCCCATTGAAAATGGGAAAAGGGGGATCATGAAGTTGTGCAACAGGTAACAGGTAGAAGGAAACACTTGCGACCCTATAAAGTATATATATTCTTGATCAGCATCAACAGCCGAGTCGATTTAGCCCTGTCCGTCTGTCCGTCCGTCTGTCAGTCAGAGTCAGAGCCACAAATTTTTGCGCAAAAAACTGTCAGAGTCACAATTTTTTAGATAGACCTTCCAAACTTTACATATATCAAGTAAGGCCCAATATCTATCTATTCTGAAAAGATCACTAAAATCGGACAATAAACACCGAAGTTATATACGAATCAATTTTGCTTGTGGGAGAGAGGGGCGGTCTTGCATTGTCAGTTATCGCGCGCGGCCGCATGCCAAGAGTTTGTGTGTATGTTGGCGCGTGTGTGTATGTAAAGGAAAACACACGAAATCAAGGGAACAGGGTATTTTGTAGTCGGGGCACTCGACTGCAGCTCCCTTACTTGTTTTTTATTGACTTTTCACTTTTTACAATAAACTTTTCATAATCAAAAGACATTCGATCGGCGACATCCGATTGACCTGCGTTCTTGGCGATTGTTTTTTTTTAAATTCAAATTTGAGTCATTAAACTAATTATTTATTAATTGCATATTAGAATTCATCTGAGCTTATCGTATATATCAACCTAAAGTTTTGAAACTTGTGCTCGACTTAGAAGAAGATAGTTGAGATTACATATCTGCAAAATTGTCCTAGAAAGTTGAACGTCACAAATTCTTCCACAACATTAACCTGCCTCTTCTTCTTAAGTTCTGCCAAATGACATGACTGAGTTAATTAACTGAATGAACCTTTGTAAAGTTGCGAATATCCTAAAAAAACATATTCTCCCCACAAAGTACGTGCATAACTTAAGAAGATTAAAAAACTAGTTTGCACAACTTCGTCGGGATTAATTGGTCTCAAGCTTTTTTTAAATTTGCGCCATTTGACAATTATCTGTTCATATCAGAAGGTTTTTAATCCAAGAACTGTAAATTTGGTATCTGGTTAAAAATATGAAGAAGAACCCAGTCGAAGCCGGGTATACAGCTAGTTGCATAGCACGTAAATAACTCTCAACCCATATTTTCAGTCTGCTCACGACCGCAACCGAAAAAATAAAAAAATAAAGGATTCGGCCTTCCCTCAACCGATTGTGTGCTGCTTTTGAGCTCGCTGTTAAGCGGCTGTTGTTGTACACTCAGGTTGGTCGGTCTGACATCAACCCAATAACAGGCCCATTTCAGTCAAGAGGTCCCAAAGTGTGAGAATTGAAACCCCTCACATCAAAATGTTATTGTGAAAAGGTTGCGAGAGCAGTCTCTGGTGCGATCAGAGAGTATCAGTGTGAGAGAGACTGAGAGAGAGAATGCATAAACAAAAGTTTTGTTGTTGTGCATGCATACGTATTTATGCAGAAAATGTATAAGATGTAAGCACGCACTGAGTGAGCTCACACACAAACATACTCACAGAAAAGACCTTTTCGGCAAGCGGTCTTTTCCAAACGGTCGGCAAAAGACGAAGAGCGAAAAAGCAAAGACAAATGTGTTTCTCTCCTCTCAAGCCCGAAAAACAGAGAGCGCTGTTAAAGGTTGCTTACATCCCTCTTTGTCAATGCGCCGTACGGAACCGGGTTTTTTGTGAGAACTGCAAAGAGAGGACCGTTTGTTGCGACCTCTGGCTAGATGACAATAAAGACTTTTTGAATACTTGATTATACATTACTTATTTACATTACTCGTCAAAGTTTAGGAAAATAGCATCATTTTAAGGCAATAGATTCCTAAAATAATTTGACTTAAAACAAGATTTTTTAGGTAAAATGCCCTATAATTTAGACATTTATTGCCTGAAAATTACATTTTAGGTAATAAAATACACTTTCGTAAAATTTAAGGAAAACCTTTTTTCTGGGTGTATAGTCATCCGATTTTGACCAAACTTTGTAGAATCGTGTGGGAGTATATAAAACAAATACATGCCAATTTTGCAGACATTTTCATTGAAAACAAAAAAGTTTTTCTAACTAAGACTACTTTTCTTTACTTTACCCTGACCAAACTTTGTAAAATCATGTGGGAGCACATTAAACAAATACAAGCCGATTTAAAAAATATTTCCATTAAAAACAAAAAGTTTTTCTCACTAAGACTACTTTTCAGACTCTACTTTTCTAAGACAGCTATGCTATATTGAAGTCCGATTTCGACCAAATTAAGTGGAATCATGAAAAGCATAGTAAACTGAGAAATACGAAGTTTGAAGGCGTTTCAATAAAAAACAAAAAGGTTTTTTTTCACTAAAACTAGTTTTTCGACTGATCTTTCCTCTGACAGCTATATGCTATGATCATCCGATCCGGCCGGTTCCGACAAATGTGCAGCGTATTTGTACCAAAAGACTTAGTGCAAAGTTGGTTGAGGATAGCTTTAAAACTGAGGAGATAGTATAGAAACAGACGGAGAGACGGACGGAAGGACAGACGGACAGGGCTAAATCAACTCAGCTCGTCATGCTGATCAAGAATATGTATACTTTATGTGGTCGGAGCTGCTTCCTTCAATGCGTTACAAACATCCGGACAATTTTATAATACCATGTGTCATCCGATCCGGCCGGTTCCGACAAATGTGCAGCGTATTTGTACCAAAAGACATCGTGCAATGTTTGGTGAGGACAGCTTTAAAACTGGCGGAGGAGATAGCATAGAAACAGGTAGACGGCAGAGGGACGGACAGGAATAAATCAACTCTGCTCGTCGAGCTGATCAAGAATATATATAATATGTGTGGTCAGAGATGCTTCCTTCAATGCGTTACAAACATCCCCACAATTTTATAATGCCCTCTGCAAGGGTATAAAAACAGAATTTAAATAAATATTTCCGTTTTTAAATAAGATTTTTATAAAAAGGTCCAAAAACAGCCTGTCAAGCAGCAATACCCCCTTAAGCGAGCATAGATAACTAACTCGTCTCTTAATCAGTTAAACCAAATGCTTTTGGTATACGAGGTGTGTTCAAAAAGTATCGCGAATTTTGTGTTCTTTCAAAAATTATTTATTTATTCATGAATATCTATTTTGTCCCCTTCAAAGTAATCCCCATGAGATATTATACACTTGTGCCAACGGTTTTTCCAATCTTCGAAGCACTTCAAAAAATAATTTTTTTATCTTGTTCAGCTCCTCCTTCGATGCCGTCTTTATCTCGTCAAGTGTAGCGTAACGTCGTCCTTTCATGGGCCTCTTCAGTTTAGGGAACAAGAAAAAGTCACAGGGGGCCAGATCTGGGGAATACGGTGGCTGCGGCATCATTAGTGTGTTGTTTTTGGCCAAAAAGTCGCGCACAAGCAACGATGTGTGAGCAGGGGGCGTTATCGTGGTGCAAAAGCCAATTTTTGTTCTTCCACAAATCCGGGCGTTTCTGGCGGATTGCTTCGCGCAAATTGCGCATAACTTGCAGGTAATATTCCTTATTGACCGTTCTTCCCTGTGGCAAGAACTCATAATGCACCACGCCCCGGCAATCGAAGAAAACTGTCAGCAAAACTTTCACGTTCGACCGAGCTTGGCGCGCTTTTTTCGGTCTTGGTTCGTGCAGCAGCTTCCATTGAGATGATTGAGCTTTGGTTTCCACGTCATAACCATAAACCCACGATTCGTCACCCGTTATGACCCTCTGGAGCAAATTTGGGTCGTAGCGGACAGAGTTTAACATCTCATTAGCAATGTTCATGCGATGCTGTTTTTGGTCGCAATTGAACAATTTTGGTACGAATTTCGCGGCGACCAGTCTCATGCCCAAATCATTGATAAAAATCGAATGGCACGAGCCAATCGATATGTTTAGGTCCTCAGCAACTTCTCTAACGGTGATTCGACGATTGGCCAATACCATTTTCTCCACTTCATTAATTTTTTCGTCTGTTGTTGAAGTGCTCGGGCGTCCGGCACGCTCTTCGTCGTTCACATCTTCTCGGCCTTCTGAGAACATTTTGTACCACCGATAAACGTTGCTTCGGTCCAAGGTAGCTTCTCGTATGCCACAGTCAACATTCGGAATGCATCCGCGTACTTAATTTCGTTTTTCACACAATATTTGATACAGTTTCTTTGATCCATTTTTTTGAAAAGGTAAAAATCGAAGACGATCCAAAACACGTGCAAGCAAAGCGCCAATTAATTGAACATTCAAAATGGCCGAGCTTGTCGGCATAAGTGAGAGACATGAGTACCAACATAACGCCACAAAAAAATCTAAATTCGAATATACGTAACCCGCGAAAATTCAAAATTCGCGATACTTTTTGAACATACCTCGTAAGTCCCTGATGTCAACCCAAACAAATACTGACTTTGGCTGCCGAGAAAATCGAGGATTTTCAGATAATAAGACGCTTTCACAAATTTTTTTATTAATTAAAGCTTGTCTCTACATTTGTTAAAATAATAATTTTTCCATTTTCATAGCTCATGCTTAAAATGAGCAGTGCAATTTCAGCAATTCCACCTAGACTTGCAAAGACAGGAACACGAGAAAACGGCCCTAAGTTTGTGCATAAGTGTCCGTCTGAGCAAAGAGATCTCAGAGATGGTGAGAGATAGAAGTTTGTTATGAATGGGACAAGCACTTCTTATACTTGCAGGCAGATCAAGTGTATTTTCAATTTTTGCCACGCCCCCTCCCGCCCCCGCAAATTGGAAAAAACATGATATCTCCCACAGTTTTATAGATAGAAGGTTCGAACATATTTAGTAATCAGGATTATTTATTGATCCGCCAAAGGAATGGTAAAGACGTATGAACGGTTGGTCGATTTATAAGGAAAACAAACAATTATGGGCCACACAGGTCGCAACCGTGATGAGCAGCACTTTAAGTATGAAATCTACATTAAACTTTTTACTGCTGTCTAGGCCGTAGAAAAAAATAATAGTCCAGAACAACGCAACTGTTGCGTTGATTGATTTTACGACAATTTTTTATAATTTTTGCTGCAGTTTTAATAAAAGCTAATTTTGAACAGCTGCCTTTTAAAAACTTTTTAGAAAAGTGGTTGAAGCTTTGGCATAAAATAGTCAAATGTATGTAAAATAATTTCAGACAGCCAATTTATCCAATTTCAAATAAAAAACCTTACTTTTGGGCAAAAACTTGCGTTCTCTGGCTCAGTGTGCCTGGGAGCAACTGCGCCCAATCCGGTAAGTGGCATGACAGTCGAATCAGTGCAAGCAGCCCTCTTTGACGTGAGCATCTCGTGCGGTGCTCCGTTGAGTGCGCAAAAAACCGGCTCAGTCCTCACTGATTGTGACATCACCAGCGAGTTTTGCGCACTTGTACAGCTAGCGGTACTTTCAGTGCAGCCAGAAATAAAGTCAGTATTTTGGGAATTGCGTTAATTTGGGTTTCAAGTACAAAAACCGGACACTGAACTCGCGGTTGCTTCCTGCCCTGGTGGGCTACTATTGCTCTTCCGGAATTATGGCTGATGCCCTGTAGATCACGTAGACCAGCGACAAAAAGGTTTCCCCGTGGACATCTGTCAGTGCGCGGGGTGCGCAGCCCAACCCATCCTAATGATAATGCCAAACATGTTTAGCCGCGGTTCGCACGCCCAGTTCGAGTCATAGAAAATACATAAATTTGGTGAGCAACGTCCAATGGTCTGTGCTGCATGCTAAATGAGCAGAAAACGCGTGCGCGATCCACTTCTGACGTTACCCATTTGCCTATTTCGGCCAGAGGTAACAAATAACCCAAGAATGCCGTTGGGGTATGAGAAAGGTTCACATAAAATAATATTTTTATTAAAAGGCAGAACTCTTCCATCGCTGTGCAGCATAGTCTGAAAGAGATTAAGTTTGAGCTCATATCTGGGAAATTTGTTATAGGCCAGAAGCGTGGACGAAGCAACAGCTGGTCATTTTTTGATTACATACAGAGTTAATACAGGACGGAACTGAAGTAATCGACTAATTTGTTAATATAAAATAAAAACTATTAACAATTTTGAAAAAAAAAACTGTCCAGCGTTACTTCGTAAACTATGTACAGAAAAAGTTGTTGAAAATTTAAAAAAATCGGTGCAGTAGTTTTGATATTATGAGGGGCACCAACTTTGAAAACGAGAGTTGTGGGAAAAACGCTTTAAAGTTTTTATACTCATACATTTCATACATACATTTCAATAATAATTACCTTTATAATTACAATTCTTAAGAAAATTAAAAACAATTCCTGATTACGATTTCTTACTAATCGTAATTACAATTACTTGAATAATTGTAAGTGTAAAGGGGGATTATTAAGTATTTGTGCTTGAATGTTGAATTATTCATGTATTTCTGGGTGTAGACTGAAACTATGCAATAGTTTGAATGCTCAACTGCATATAAATAAGCCCCGTTTTCACACACATGGTTTTATTTACAAGGGTTTATTCTAAAATATTTACAATTTTATTTAATGTTTTCAATTTAATAGATGTTGGCCTTCAACACAACCAATTTCTCAATCGGAAAATCAGAGAGCGAATGCCGACATGAGTCGTTTATGATACTTGCGAATGAAAACATTCTTTAAACAGGGGCTGACGATGATCGTGGCATGTTAAATTTGATCGCTATCTCTTTTAGCGTTGGATATTTCTCAAGCATTTCGAAATTGGTCGCCGGATCCAGCAAATATTTTCCCAATTGTTCTTAAATGGTAACTAAAATAATTGCTAGCGAAGCGTCAGTACCTTTTTCTGTTGTTAAAACTTAATTTAGTAAAAAAAAAGTAGAGCAAAGATTACTTTAGCTCCGTCGAAATATATTTACACTTGCAGTTTGTATTATTCGAATAAATAGAGGAGCCTAGCCCGTCGTGTCATGAATTTTCTGTTAAGGCATTTCTTATTTGAGTAGGCGATTGTCAATCTATTTACTAATGCCTGGTTCATATTTTCTACCTCGCCAGTATGGTGGAGTTGCTAACTGCTCAATATTATAAACTTGACAAAACTGGCTAAATTCTTTGTTAACAATTTGTCTTTCATTGTCAGTCCGAAATGACTCAATGACCGTTTGCAAAACATTTCTAACATTACCTCGATAATGACGGACACGACCCCAACATTTATTAGACACAGGTGCCGATATCTGACTAATAATTTTATTAGTTGAAAGTGGGCCCAACAGGTCAGCTGCTACATACGAGGGCCGTACCAGAAATAGCCGACCTAACTACTAAAACACAAAAATTGATCATTTTTTGTTTTTCTACATAGGATCCTTTTAGGTCGATACACTTTTCCCAGCGTTGTTCAATATTTTCGATACCCTTTTTATAATAAGAACTGTGAAGCTCTTCAAAATAGGCATTAACCTCGGACTCCACCTCTTCATTGTGGCCAAATCTTTTCCACCGAGCCATTTTTTCAAGTTTGGAAATAAGAAATAATCAGAGGGAGCTAAGTCTGGCGAATAAGGGGCGTGAGGTAGCAATTCAAAATCTTAATTCATTAATTTTAGCCATTGCAACGGCAGAGTTGTGTCATGATGGAATAGCAAACGCGGCACCCATCTTGTGCATAACTTTTTTCATGTCCAATTTTTCGGTCAATATGCGATGTACAGCACTTTTTGAAATGCCTACACATTCAGCTAACTCACGAACTTTCAATCGCCGGTCACTCAATACACATTTTTTAATTTTGGCCACCATTTCTGAAGTGGTCACCTCATTTGGATCCCATTACGATGTTCATCTTCGCATCTCAAACGACCTCGCTTAAACTCTGCCACCCAATATTTTATTGTTGTAAACGAGAGAGCAGAATTACGTAAGGTAGAATCCAGCTCCTTTTTAATATTGGTTGGACTAAGACCTTTAATATGAAAGTATTGTATCACATAACGATGACCAATTTTGTCCATGTTTGTAAATCAATAACAAGCGCTCTCTATTAAAATCGACAAACAAGAACTGTGCAAGGTAAAAGCACCAAACTACAAACTTAAGCTTTTAAAAGTCGGTACTTCCCCTTTTTAATATTTTTTGTGAACATTTTCCAACACTACTGTGCTAGGTCGGCCATTTCTGGGACGGCCCTCGTACCTTTTTGCGCTAGGGAGAGAATTCTTGGTCTTATTAATGTTGGTATTACCAGGCAAGTTCGGTACCGCATGTTAAAATTTGAAAGGCTGGTAAGGTTTGCCACATGATGTATCAGTTTTTCAAACGCCTGAATATCCTATTCGCCACAAACGAACTTACTGTCCACTTTTAGAAGTCGTCATTAAGACTCCGCTCCTTTTTCTGGCTCAATGGTATCCTGTTGCAATGCCTTTTTGAGCTTGATCGTAACCCTAGTCCAGTTAGTATGCCTCTCATCAGTTGCTGGACAGAATTAATATTTGGGACGATTGATAGCTTGACGACAACTCCTCAGTGCTGCCAGAATCTCCGAAGCAAAAATTGCAAGATTTGGGAAAAAAGTTGCTAAAAATTGCTAAAAATTATGATAAAATTGCCAAAAAAAATTGCTTAACATTTATTTGTTTTTAACAAATGATCAATTGTCGCAATAGCCGTTTGTTGGGCAATTTGTAGGCATAACTAGTCCCTCTTCCTGTTCCTCCGTTTTTGTTGAATTTCGATCGAAAGACAATTAATTTTTTTGGGTAAATGCGCCCAACGCAGCCACATATTTTTTTCAGGCGGCGTGGTGACAGATACCAAAAAGTTTTGCGCCTATTGCGGATTTGCAATACGCACAATATGCTTTGGTTGGATCAGTGCAATCCATGCGAATCTACTGCTTTAACTCCTCATCTTACAGCCACGCATCACGAAATTATGTTTACAAATTTTTGGCATCATTACCCAATCACAGAAAACAGCAAAAGAGCGAGCAATAACTTTTAAGCAGATCCTATAATTCAGCCATGCCCAGCCGTATGCTCTTTGGATGCGTTTTATTATTGTATTTGCACCGAAGATAGGCAATTTATGGTCGTATATGTGCTGGGCGCGCGGCATACAAAGCGACACACATGCAAACATTTCGTGTGTGTGTGCGTCGCGTAGAAAAACAAACCCTTTTTTCTCTTATTTGATTGGCGTTTGCGCGTGCAAGCAAAATGACCAACAACTTATTGGTGCGTTTCTTTGTGAGTATTGGAGAGTGCTCAGCCGTATGCTACTTTTGGGCATGTCTGATATAATTGAACCACCGAGTTATATACAAGTTCCGATAACTTTGTGAACCACTATTAATCGTAATCTATGCAGTCAATTGCAAAAAGGAATAAAAAAAGGTAAAAATGCTTAAGAAAAATAAAAACTTGCTAGTTTTGTAATAAAGTTGCTAAAATTGCTAAAGAAATATTAAAAACTGCTGGATTTGTGGCTAATAGCATTTAAAAAAAAAATTTGCAAATTTTTTTAAAAGTTGCTAGATCTAGCAACTAAATTGCTAAAGTGGCAGCACTGCAACTCCTTTCCATTAAGAAAATGGCTGTCGAGACTACTAAATTAACGCTTAAGCCCAGTCTTAAGCATTAAAGTTTTACAGCCGTTTTTCTGCCGAGTAGCGAATGCTCTCCGTTCTCCATCACGAAGAACGTAGCAATCAATCCCAGCAAGCCTCACTGACTGAAATTGTAGCCTCAAATGCATATTGGGCCCATCAACGGCTTCTTCTAAATTTGAAGTAATTTCAAACTACTAATATAATTTTTTAATTTAATACGGTTTTTGTATAAGCGAAATAAATTTAAAAGAAGGATTTTTCCAATTGTTGGCTTAAGAAAACTATTGCGAGTAGGAAAGGTCATAATTTTATTAAAAAACTTTCATTTTTAGTTTGATTTTAGTATTATGATCAGCAAATAATCAAATTTGGTGATTTCCAAAATTTATTAGTAAAAAATCATTTTTTTCACCTACAATTGTATGAATAATTCAACTTTTCAAGCACAATTACTCAATAACCCACCTTTTATAAGTACAATTATTCAAGTAATTGTAAAAGTAATAAAAATTTGAAATAATCATTGAATAATCGTAATTCAAAGTTACAATTATGGTTACTAAGAAAATCGTAAACAGGAATTGTTTTTGCATTGTCTGAATAATCGAAACTTTTGTAATGAAAAGTAATCAAATACGGGAAGTATTGATTACATTACAGCTCTGCTGGCCAGGTAGTAACCTGCTGTATATGAGTTGAGGCATAGTTTCACTTGTCCTGGCAGACCTTTCCAGAGCACACGATCCAGGCTTTTCTCCTTACATGTGGCTCTTATAGTTTCTAAGCAGAGTAAAAAGCCTTCGTCTCCCAATATGCTTGCCAGGTCGTCACCTGAAGTATATCCGGCATAGTTTCCCTTGCCTGGGCAGATATTTCTTGAGCTCATGATCCAGGATTTCTCCTTACACTTCGCTCTCATAGTTTCTAAGCAGAGTACAATCTCTTCGTCTTCCAATATGCTGGCCAGGTATTCATCTGCAGTATATGAGGGATGGTTTCACTTGCCTTGGCAGACCTTTTCGGAGCACATGATCCAGGATTCCTCCTTACATGTGGCTCTCATAGTTTTAAAACAAAGTAAAAATATCCATTTGGACTGGATATGTCTTTAATATCCTTTTATCATCCAAAGGATATGAAAAATGATCATTCCTTGGATGATTTTTCAACTCCGTTAGATGATTAAAGGGTTATTAAAGAAATATCCAGTCCAAATGGATATTTTTTTGATCTTTTTTTTCTGTGTACGGAAAAATATAAATTGGATGATTTCTCGTATCCATTTGGACTGGATAAGTATTAAATATCCTTTTATCATCCAATGGAACTAAAAAATCATCCAAAGGATATAAAAAATGATCACCCCTTGGATGATTTTTCAGTTCCATTGGATGATAAAAGGATATTAAAGACATTTCTAGTCCAAATGGATGCGGGAAATCATCCAATGGATATTTTTGCATATTCCTTTTTTTCTCCCTTATGGAGCTTCATTTCTATATTTGCTCCCTTTAAAATTTCGGGTCAACCCTACCAGCCTGTTTCTTGATCCCTCATCTCTATGCCCTACGTTCCAGCACTTAAATAAATTAATTTTGTAAGTGACCCTGGCTAGCCTGAGACCGACCACAGCCTTAGGAACTTCCTAACAATACACTTGTTATTTTAAGTTTAAGAACGATACATAAGTAATACAAGAAAAAACGAAAAACAAGAATCAATGTCGGTCAAGCCCGACTATAATGCTGCTCTGTACCTGTGAAGTGCTGCCCATCACCGTTGCGGCCGGCGCTGCCCTCAATAGTTTGTTTTCCTCATAACTCGACGATCGTTCATCCGATCTTTACCATTCCTTTGGCGGATCGATAAATAATCCTGATTACTAAATATTTCCAGAAGAAACGAACCTTCTATCTATAAAACTGTGGGAGATATGAAGTTTTTTCCTATTTGCAGTGGCGGAAGGGGCGTGACAAAACTTGGAAACAAACTTGATCTGCCTGCAAGAATAAGAAGCTTATGTCCCATACAAGTCAAACCTCTATCTCTTACCATCTCTGAGATATGTTTGTTCATTCGGACAGACGGACGGCCAGACAGACGAACACTACCTCTGGTACAGAGAATAACAATCTTCAAATTTAAAGAACAAAACGTTCTTAACCCAATCTCTGGCAGACCTAAAACTGGAATACGTTCTTTTCTGAGTGTATAGTAGGTACTTCCCAATTTGCAATTTGTATCACTTTGAAGAGTTTCGGTCTTTCGCGTGTTAAAAATCTTTAATAAATTCATTCAACACTCTGCATACAAATCAGTTGTTATGCTGTAGTTGCTAACGCTATTTGCTTCGTTTTCAATTGGCAACAACTACCATAATTTAACTTCCTTCTATTTGCACAGTCATAAACATCTTATTCAAGCTAAAAAGTCCCGCACTGTCAGTGATTTTCATACAAATGTTGCCTTACATTTGCGATAGTTCCGACAATAACAACTTTAATGGGCTGAGGGAAAACCCATATTTCTCTGGGTGACTTTTGCAGAGGCGAGGCGTGCGCTTTTTGTTTGACAAAAACATTTGATATCCTTGCAATTGGGTATGCTGCAGTGTCTGGCGTAATCTGAGACAAGTGAGTGATCTGAACTCTGGGCACATCTGCTGCTCTCGGGGGATACCAACAAAGTGAAACTGACTCTTTGAGGAAGCTACAAAAAACGCAACAAGAGGCAGACAGATCGGAAGCAGAGATGAAGTTGATGTCTGGATCCGGATCCCTTCATGGGTTCATTGATCAGTGAAATGATCTTCCTTTGATCTTGAGTTTCAGTTACTATTGAGATGTTTTACTTTCGTGGGTGTTCTGCGAATTGAGGTCTTTGGCAGGCTGGTCAATCTAAGTTTCCCGTTCAATCTAAGAGTATGCCTAGCTGCCAAGCTTCTTAATGCCCGAGGTTAATAACTTGTCTCAGCTGGCTGCTGCGAAATTTGATATACCTAACCCGTCTCAGCCTCATCTCCAAAAGGTGCTTGACCGCGGTGAGACAGATACAAAGTATGTTTCATATAAAAAGAATAGAGTTCTGATGCTGCTCTTGTCTCATATGACCAACTGACCTTTTACATTTTTGCATGCTGAAGCTAATGACCGCATTGAACTTTAGCTATGCGATTGCTGCAATCCCTTAAGCACTTTTAATTAACATGCTGCTGTGTTATCTAACCCAGCATTTGGTACCTCCACTTCCACAAAAAAAATTTGGCGCATGTTTTGGGTCTAACCGCATCGAACTTGTTGGCAACTCGACAGAACATGTCGCAGAAGGACGCACTAGGTGTGTTTGGAGAGAGTCACGAAAATAAGGCGTTCCGATTTGTTCTGCTGTGTTTCATTGTTGTGTTACTCCCTTTGGTGTGTGTTGGGCGCGCCACGTGGAGATGTTATGAACTAAATGGAAGTGGATGAGTGGTAAAGGATGAAGAAACTAATCTCGTTGCAGTGTTAATTTAGCGAAATAATTTATAAAAATCAATGCGGCTTGGTGGGAAACATTTTTAAGATTGCATCGTTCTTAAATCATCTAGGTTCAGCCAAAACCCTTGGGGACTGTTTAACCTTATTTCGTCAGGACTTGGTCGTTGATTTTACTGACTTCTTCAAAAACGAATTAATCTTCTTTGACGCTGTTGACGGGAGAATGGTAAGAGCGTTTTCAGAAAGGAATCTTCTTACAGCAAAGACATGCACAACTTTCAATGGCGTAGGGCAGAAAGCATTCGGATTTTCATTAATTAATTGAATATGCTTCCCAGTTGAATATAAAATGTTCTGGAAATCAGGCCAGGCAAATCGATTATATTTGGAACTTTTGTCACGCCCCGCTATTTGGAAAAGAGTTCATGTCTGCCTCAGTTTTGTATACAGTTTTTTCAATCCCGGAATTCTTGTCTTCATACCGACTTAAGCTCGGGAGAGCTCGATTTTAGCTCGATTTAGGCTAAATTTAATCACACACGGGTTTACTTTCAGCTTGTTATCCGAACTCAACTTCATTCCTTAGTAGGATCAAATCGAAAAGGCCCGATATTGATGTAAGCTCGACTTTCGAACTTGATTTGATCGAGATTAAATTGAGCTGAATATTCCAACTACACTCAATCCGAAGAAGGATTGCCTAAAAAATTACCGAAATTGACTTAATTTCGATACTTAAACTTTATCTTTCCCCAAAAAAAGATTCACAAAAAGCCCATTTGATTTTTTCACGAAGCAGAGGGTATTATAAAATTGTTCGACCACATTAGGTATGTATTCTTGGTCAGTATGACGAGCTGTGTTGATTTAGCCCTGTCCGTCTGTTTTTATGCTATCTCCTCCATCAGTTTGATAGCTATCTTCACCTAATTGTGCACGAAGTCCTTTGATGCAAATGCGCTGCACATTTGTCGGAACCGGCCTGACCGGATGACTATAGCATATATCTTCCATAGGAACGATCGGCCTATTTTGTTTTCAATGGAAAAAGACATTTCCAATCCAAATGGATCTTCTTTGGTTCTTTGTTTTGTGTTCGGTTCGTATTAGATCTAGCTTGATCCAAGCTCGAAAAGCTTGAAATAATCCTAAATGCGTGTATAAATCAGAATACGCTAATTTAAAAGAATCCTGACTCCAGATAGAAGTGAGTACTGATATCCTATGTCAAAGCGAAAGAAAGCGAGAGCAAGAAAATCTCTTACACCAATTCTAGAGGCTAAATGGGATTCATTATACTCTGTATTAAAGGTACAAAGAGTATAATAAAATTGTGCAAAAGTATGTAACAGCCAGAAGGAAGCATCTCCGACCCAATAAAGTATATATATTCTTGATCAGCATCAACAGCCGAGTCGATATAGCCATGTCCGTCTGTCCGTCTGTCTGTCAGATCTCAGAGATGGTAAGAGATAGAGGTTTGACATGTATGGGACTTATGCTTCTTGTACTTGCAGGCAGATCAAGTTTACTTTCAATTTTTTCCACTCGAGCACTCGCCACCAGCCAGCCACCAGCCAAGTATTTGCCTTGCGAATTTTGTATGGGAATGTCCGGAAATCGTACCGATCGGTACGACCCTGCATTACCAGTCGTTAGTGTGGTGATGAGTGCACTCTATAGTTCAAGTACTAGACTAGCGCTGTGATGCATTACCTGTCGTTAACGACGCGACTGACGCCCAGTGATGCATCCGGTCGTTAGGCCTGGTAGTGCCTTGACACCAGCGGAACTACAGGGCTAATAAAGATCGAACCGAGGGTATGCAAACAACTAATGACCTCAAGCCGGCAAGAATTTGCTGTTTTGAAAATCAAAAAATAGAGGAAAGTTAGCTTCGACTTTGACTTCAACAAAGTAAATTTTGTACTTATGTGAAAGCTAATTTAGTTTGACTAAAGACTATTACAAAATATACTTAATGCATCCTAAGTCACACTTGACATAAGAATTATGTTCTGGAATCAAGTATGTTCGTACTTACCAAACTATTAACACCGTTTATACCTATTTCAAGTGCAAAGTTCTTGATTATTTTCTGAGTGGGTTTTATGTGGTTCCCTCTATACGTTAAATACCTTTGAAAAGTATACCTCTGCAAGCGTATAATGACGTCAACGGTTTCAATTCCATATTGTGTCCATATTGTGTGTAGTAAGAAGTAAGACGTAACAGCTTAAGACTTGAGTGCTTAAGTTTGGAAAAGGCACATCTCAGTTGTGTTATTCTTCCCTATTTGCCATCTAACTTATCACAGAATCTCTTTTTTACTTTCAGTCAAACAAACTTGATTCCAAACTAAAATCTGTAACTTATGGCCTTATTAAAAAGTGATATTTATGCTAAACTGATGGCATATCTGAAATTAAGATGGCACACTTTAAAAACCGTACAAATTGACTTGTTACACCATTTTAAGTGCACTGACATGGAAAAACCACACAGCTTTTGATGTGCTCTTCCGCATCATTAAATTTAATATGGATAAACAGCACTAAATAAGTTTTGCACTGTAAGTCTAAATATGAAAACCTGATTTTTAAAAAGAACTATAAGGTTCCAATCAATAATAAATTTCTACTTCACTACCAAACACTTTAACATACTGGAAAAGGTTAAATATGCAGAAGGGCTGTTCAAAGTCAGTCATTTCGGTAAGATTAAGGGTAGTGTATACCTTCAGCCACATTTTTCTTTGAATTTTTTTTGGCTTGATGTATGTGTTTTGATGTTCAAAGCATCCCCTAAGAATTTCAAGTCAAAAAAAAAATTGTTTTTTTGAGAAAATTTTTTGTGCAGATTGGTATTTCGAAAAAATTATGATAAAGTTAATAAACATTAGTTTTAACTCTGAAAATATGAAAAATAATCAAAATAAACCTTTTCCATTTCCCTACGTTTTCCTACGATATTACTTTTTTACCACGTCTTTAAGATCTTTTAACCCAAATTTCTCAGGAACAACTGAACCGATTTTTATAATTTCCATATTTGAAGTCCGAGTATCTTGAAACCACTTTTTTCAAAATGTTTCACACGACTAGAAGAACAACTGTTTACCGATTTTGAAATTTTTTTTAAACTACTCCTAATACCCACCTTATTGATTTGGGATCGGTCAATAAATAACAAAGTTTGGACGAATGAAAAGGGTAAAAGAAGTAGATTTTCGTTATTTTGACTTTAAAACCCCATAAATCCGTTATTTATTAAACGATCCAAAATATTCTAGTTGATACCACAACATCATGACCAAAACCCCCCATTCATTTATAATTTAGCATAATCCGTTCTCAACAAATCATGTGAAACATGGGCCTGTGTCTTAAATTTTTGTTCAACTTTGAACCATAATACAACAACAACCGCAGCAACAACAACAACAAAATATTTCCTATCCAATAAAAAATAGGGAAAAGTTAACTTCGGCTCAGCCAAAGTTTTGTATACCCTTGCTGTTTGTTTTTCTAAATAGGACTACTTTTCGGACCTTACTTTTCTATGGGAGCTATACTATAAAGATATTAGATTTCGACAGAACTTAGTGTAATCATGGAGAAGCATAACAAACTGTTAATTTCGATATTTGGAGGCTATCCCAATTAAAACGAAAAACATTTTCTCAGTAGAACTTCTTTTTCGACCGATCATTCATACTGCAGCTATATGCTATAGTCATCCGATTTTGACAAAACTTTGTAGAATCGCGTAGGATCATATAAAACAATAACGTGCCAATTTTGAGGACATTTCAATTGAAAACAAAAAAGTTTTTCTAACTAAGACTACTTTTCAGACTCTACTTTTCTATGACAGCTATACTATATAAAGTAAAAAGTAAAATCGGCTTGTCAAGATGACACAGCCCCAAGGGGCCAAAGCCGAGCCTCTTTCAATCTCTTGGCTTGTGCGCTTCTAATTTTAGCACAAGAGAAAGGGACCAACAGTTTAACGCCTAATCCGAACGGCAGTTTTTGAGAGGCTTTTCATGGCTAATTACTTCAATGCTGGCGCCAACAGCAAGGGGTGTGGCCGGGTGCAAAGTTTTATTCAAAGAAAAAAACTTTTCATTAGATGTTCCGAGGCGGGAGCTATACTATATAGATGTCCGATTTCGACCAAATTTTTTGAAATAATGGAAAAGCATAGTAAACTAAGAAATACGAAGTTTGGAGGCGTTTTTTTAGTTTTTCTCACTAAAACTAGTTTTTCGACCGATCGTTTCGTTTCTATGACAGCTATATGCTATAGTCATCCGATCCGGCCGGTTTCGACAAATTTGCAGCGTATTTGTACCAAAAGACGTTGTGCAAAGTTTGGTGGGGATAGCTTTAAATCTGACGGAGGAGATAGCTTAGAAACAGACGGACAGGCGGACAGAAGGACAGACGGACAGGGCTACGAGGGCCGTCCCAGAAATGGCCGACCTAGCACAGTAGTGTTGGAAAATGTTCTCAAAAAATACCGACTATTAAAAGCTTAAGTTTGAAGTTTGGTGCCTTTACCTTACAGTTTTTTTTGTCGTTTTAATAGAGAACGCTTGTTATTGATTTGCAAACATGGACAAAATTGGTCATCGTTATGTGATACAATACTTTCATATAAAAGGTCTTAGTCCAACCAATATTAAAAAGGAGCTGGATTCTACCCTACGTAATTCTGCTCCCTCGTTTACAACAATAACATATTGGGTGGCAGAGTTTAAGCGAGGTCGTTTGAGATGCGAAGATGAACATCGTAATGGGCGTCCAAATGAGGTGACCACTTCAGAAATGGTGGCCAAAATTAAAAAATGTGTATTGAGTGACCGGCGATTGAAAGTTCGTGAGTTAGCTGCATGTGTAGGCATTTCAAAAAGTGCTGTACATCGCATATTGACCGAAAAATTGGACATAAATAAAAAAAAAAATTATAAATTTTTGTGTTTTAGTAGTTAGGTCTGCTATTTCTGGGACCGCCCTCGTATATATATTCTTGATCAGCATCAATAGCCGAGTCGATATCGCCATGTCCGTCTGTCTGTCGCTCCGTATGAACGCACAGATCTCAGAGATAGTAAGAAATAGAGGTTCGACGCGTATGGAACCAAAACTTCTTATACTTGCAGGCAGATCAAGTTAATTTTCAATTTTTGCCACGCCCCCTTCCGCACCTGCAAATTGGAAAAAACGTCATATCTCAGGAACGGCAAAGATCGGATGAACGATTGTCGCGTTATAAGAAAAACAAACTATTAGGGACAGCACCGGTCGCAACGGTGATGGGTAGCACTGCAAAGGTACATAGTACATACTATAGTCGGGCTTGACCGACTTTCTTTCTTGTTTTTGATTGCTCCTAATACCCACCATTATGGTTTCATCTAGGATGTTTTGGAACGGTCAATAAATAACGAAGTTAGGACCAACGAAAGGGTTTAAAAAAGGTCGGCTTTCGAAATTTTGACTTTGAAACACCATAACTCCGCTGTTTATTGAACAATATCTTAGATGACATCATAACCACATCAGTTCTTTACAAATCCCCCCTTTATTTTTATTTTGCATAATTCGTTCACAACAAACCATGTGAAAAATGTGCCTATGTTCGAAGTTTTTGGCCGACTTTGATCCGGAATACAAAAACAACCGCAGACAGATTGTGTTTAGATCTTGTATCGAACAGAACAGAAAGTTTAATTTAACCGATTACTTTTCGATTGTAGTAAACCCGCTTGGTAATATCACTTTTAGTTTTTTGTTAAAAGTTTATTTTTTGTAAGCCCTTAAAAAAATGGCACCTGAAGGTATTCACTACCCTTAATAAGCGAAAACCTAACTCGAGAGGTTCCTTATTGTTCAGTCTAATTTGTTTTTAACTAAATATAGTTCCTGGCAGTAACTTGTCAATTCAAAGAACAAGTTGCTTAACTTTTGCTTCAACTCATCTCATAGCGTAACTAGATTTCCAAGCTACATCTTCATTGCTTCAAGCAGCCATCCAACAAGCAACAACAATGCGCCAACAAGTGGCGATGGCGCCAATAAAAACTTACGTCATCCCTTAGCCCCCTCCCCGAAAGTGCCAAAAAAGCGCTGTCGTTGTCGTTGCCATGAAACCGCATTCATGTTGTGTTTACCACCCAAGAGCTCGCAAATCCTGTCGTGCAACTCAAACTTGTGCGCAGGAAGTCAGCAGCGAACCGAGCGAACCCCAAGTAACTGGCCAAAAAAATAGTTTCACACCGAACACAGCGCAAAGCAGACGACGAAGCGGCAGGCTCAGGTCGCCCGAGTCCGAGCAAGGTCCTCGTTCTTGCACTCGGTTCGTTTCGGCTTTCTCGCCGTTGCACTCGGCGCTGTCGTTGCCCATCAACAGTTTTGAAGTTTCAACTGGCAAAGTTTCGAATCAGTTGCCGCCGACTTGTTGTATCATTTGCATATAAACGACAAAGCGACAAGCGTTTTGTTTCCACAGTTTTAATTTGTGACCCATAAATAAAAACATAAACAAAGTTGAAATGCATAAATTATCAAGTGTTATTTAAAAGTTCACAATTAAGATTCGCTCAATTACCCCCAACGCCTGTCAAATTATTTGCTAACGAACTGTCCGTCAAAAGTAAAGCAGAAAGTGAAATTCCATGACTCTGAACCGCTAACTGGGTAAGTAATTTTTGTGCTTTTATAAAAAACTACATAATTAAAATATTTGGAATTTACCTGTGCAAAAAAAGTTTAGAAAAAGTTTCAACTTTGTTCGTTGATGCGTTTAAAGTTGGGTTTCGTTCTAGTAGTGTTTTTTTTGTCGGAAAGTGTTGTAGTAAAATGTTTTAGCAGGAGTTAATTAGTTAAATAACAATGGAATTTATTTATATTTAAAGAACATAAAGAACTTTTTTTTATTTATTTATTACCAATAGTTTTACAAAGTGCTGTCGAAGCCTAGAGAACGATTAATAATTTATTTCATCAAAAAAAGAAAAGTGCACATAGAAACAATAATATATCATACTAATTATACCTATTTTATATAGGAGCTTAAGAAGAAAAATCACTCTTGCTGTTGGTTGTTAAAGGATGGAAGATCAATTGAGGGTTATCTGTGCTTGTAGGGCAGAATGTGTTGGCATCCAATTGTGGTCCATAAAGAGCGAAAATTAAAATTTGTTATTAAATATATCGAAATATTATTGGTAATGAGAAAAACAAAATTACTATTTCAGGCAACGAGTCTGTGTCTGTTAAGGCTCATATTTAGATAGACGAGATTCTTTTCAACCTTGAAGTTTTGTTCTTCTTTTTTCACAGATTGTCCAAGAGGCTTAGATTCGCTCGACATAGATCGACATGATCAGTATGAATGTCGTTTTGGCCTTTACCTCAATCATAAAAAAATGAACATTTTTTAAAATGATCATTTGGAAATGCAAAATCGATTTTCCATTTTTCCCAAATTCGCAAAACCAACTTTTCCTAAAGTATTTTGGGCCGCTGAGCACGAAAATCGGCTGAAAACAAAATCTGTCAAGTAGTTATCGAGATATTTCTAATAATCGAATTTTTCGATGTCTTCAGAAGTTCACTTAAACTCGCATAACTTTTTTGTTTTTGCATCGATTAAAAAGCTTTAAAGAAATATAAAAAAACTGGCCAAAAGTTTTGTTTTCAGACAAAAAAGTGATGTATGTATGCTTTTAATTCTATGTACTCAAATGAAGAAAAAATCAAAACTGTTTAAGAAATTACAAAAAATACCGAAACTTCAACGCTTTTAAATGCATATGGATAAGAAATGTATGTTTTTTATCCACACTTAGATGCATTTAGTTTTTTTAAGAAAAGTATTCAAACACAAAAATCAGACGTGAAATGCCGTTTTTATAAACAAAATGTTTTCGCTCATACCCAGCGATAAACTCGTGTCGCCGCAACCTTGACTGCCTGATTAAGTTTAGCTGGGTAGAAGCAAACAATTTAGTTTGCAATTTTTCCGACATCTACCCCAGATAAATGTATTCAACAACGGCAGCAGCAAAAAAAAAAAAAAAAAAACCGATTAGCGCTATTTGAGCCATCCCCACAACTAAGGCATTGCCCATGAATTCTGCTCTCCTCATATCATCCAAATACTCCTGCATTTTAAATAGATTTGAATGTTAACAATTTAACATAATCTAAACAAACTCAATGCAGTGTTACCATTTGCCATTTGGTGATATTTTGCGGGATGGTATTATGACGTTAAACAGTCACACTCTACCCTTAGCTGACCCCCAGCGGATTAAGCTGTCTTTTTGGCTAGCTCTAGATTCAGTTTGTCTGAGTACTAAGCTTTAGTGAAAAAAATAGAAATTCCAAATGATTATGGTTCCAGGCAGAATGATATCAATTCTGCGTCGATTGCTTTATTTATATCAAAATCGGTTCTATAGAACTTGCGAAATTTTGGCTACCACGTTAAGAAACATGGATTTGAGAATAACAAGCTTAAATTTTATAAATTCCTCATTTTACCAAGGACATTGCTCGACTATAATGTCTAAGTCTCACAAACTATATCGAATTTTGGAAAATCGTTTTTCGTAAATATTTTTGAAATATTTTTATACTGTTTTAATACCTTTACTTCAGTTTTTGTGACTATTTTTTACAACCTTTCTCCTAAGTAAAATTGCTGTTTTTAGCAGGCTCAAGGTCATGTTACGCTTTCGCACAACCTTAAACAGATACACACAACACCACAAAGAAGTCTTGGAGCTCTTTCATAACGGACCAATCCTCAATCATCAGCAATCTTCGCCTACAATGTCTATTGAACAGCAATGTCTTCATGCTCGAAACGGCAAAACTGTTTGTGAATTTTTAAGCAGCATGCGCGCAAAAAACATGGAAATCAGCCTAAAACAGACATAAGCCTTTGTGTGTGTGTGTGGCCCTCCAATGCATACTGGGCCGGGTGGCCAAATTTTTGTCATAAAGTCGAATTTTGTATAACAATATTTTTTGATAATAGCTATAAATTCTAAAAGATTATGCTTCCAATATAACAATTCCAAAAATAGAGCTATCGGAGTGCTATCATGGACATTTAACAGGCCAAAGTACCATCTTTGCTTGGTTGTTCGATTTGATAAAAAAGCGAGAAAATATATCTCATCTTTGCCATAATCTCATATGGCTGCTGGTGAGCAAAAAATTTGTGTGAAATATGCAAAATTCAGTAAAATGTATGCATTATGTAAATGCAATATAAATTATTTTTTTAAATAATTAACATTACTTCATTTTGCGATACGTCCTTAGTCTGAGAAAACCTTCGAAAAACACCTTTTCCCTGTGGACTTAAAAGTAACTTTCGCCCACTTTCGGCCAAAATGTAACTATTTAAAAGTGTTCTTGGAAGTGTGCTTTTTAACTTGTTATTATTACTTTTTCCCGATTTTGTCCGTTCTCCGTCTTTTTGGAAAGATTAAGCTGAGCTTATGACGTATGTTCGACGTATGGCTGGTCAATAATCGAAAAAAACGAGACTTATTTAAGGATTTTTGAACAAATTAACGTGCAAAACGTTAGCTACGAGACAAGCAATAATTTAAAACAACATTTACTAATTAAAACCATATGGGCGGTGAGGTAGGCGTGGTCGGATCGGTCAAAAACTTTTTCCACACTTTATTCTGGTTGTTGTTATCAAATTCACCAAGTTTTAACTCTGTGGCTGCATTTGTCGACTTTATGCCAAAAATTTGGCCAACCAACAGAGTGTGCAATGGTCTTCATCGTATTCAGCGAGCAGGCAACCGCCCACCTTTTCTGAAACTATGACCAAAAACGTTTGCATGCAAATTGCATACAAACAAGAGTTTTTGTTGTTTTAAATAAAACTATTTATATTAAGTTTCGAACAACAGCGCCGTGCCGTGCGTTAATACTTTTGTGACTGTTTCTTATTTTTGAAATACAAGTACTATTTGGTAGAATTCTTAAATGGGAGCAAAAGGAGGAAATATCGCGTAGAAATGGGTAAATTGAGAAAAAGATCGAGAGAGCTAAGCTAACTTGGTCGGTGCAGGTGCTCGTTAAAAAATATTTTTTCTTAAAATGATTATATCTTTTTAAATAAGTCGGTGGCGTGTGTTGTTTAGAGGATTCAAATAAACTCGCTTACACAAAACGACTCTTAATCAAATAAATAGTTATGACTAAGAGTTTTCGAAAAATTTAATGGACATACTTACTAGCCTTACGATATGATTTATAATATTATGTTTTGAATCAAACAATTTTAGGAACCTAATGTTTTTGATTTAGAAAGCTTACATTGAAATCAGAAAGTTCTTCTCAAAATAACACTTTTTCAGATCGACTTATGTAACTCAAGCGTCATTTTTACTTTGAATGCCCAATTCAAACCGATGACGCTAATATAAATGGATTCTTCAATTACCCAGAAGTGATGTCAGTTTGTCCCTTCAGGGGACAGATCTGTCCATTTTAAGCTAAACATTTTCAAAAACAACTTAACCCCAAGTCCGTCCTTTTTAGCTTCAGAATATTTTTTCCAAAAAATATTTTTATGCTAAAATTTCAAATTGGACAATGTTTGTGCTTATATTGTACTACTTTTTTGACCTTATTTTTCTAAGGGAGCTATACTATACAGATGTCTGATTTCGACCAAACTTGGAAATTATGGATAAGCATAATACACTGTTAATTACGAAATTTTGAGGCGATCCCATTTAAAATAAAAAGTTTTTCTCACTAGAACTTCTTTTTCGACCGATCATTCATACTGCAGCTATATGCTATAGTCATCCGATTTTGATTAAGCTTTGCAGAAATGTGTTAAAGTATTTAAATTAAGAATATGCCAATAAAAAGGACGTTTTCATAAAAAACAAAAAAGTTTTCCTCACTAGAACTAGTTTTTCGACCGATCGTTCCTATGGGAGCTATATGCTATAGTCATCCGATTTCAACCAAACTTATTGAAATCATGGGAAAGGATAGTAAACTAAGAAATACGCACTTTGGAGGCGTTTCCATTAAAAACAAACAAGTTTTTCTCACTAAGATTAGTTTTTCGACCGATCCAAAGTATTTTTTAGTTAACTATCCTTTCCCATGATTTCACTAAGATTGGTCTAAATCGGATGACTATAGCATATAGCTCCCATAGAAACGATCGGTCGAAAAACTAATCTTAGTGAGAAAAACTTTTTGTTTTTAAAGAAAACGTCCTTATCATTGGCATACGCTTATTTTATATACTTTTACACAATTCTACACAGTTTGGTCGAAATCGGAAGACTATAGCATATAGCTGCCATAGGAACGATCGGTCGAAAAACTAGTTCTAGTTAGAAAAACTTTTTTATTTTAAATGGGATCGCCTCCAAATTTTGTGATTAGCAGTGTATTATGCTTATCCATAATTTCCAAGTTTGGTCGAAATCAGACATCTGTATAGTATAGATCCCTTAGAAAAATAAGGTCAAAAAAGTAGTCTTAGAAAAACTTTTTAGTTTTCAATGGAAGCTGCAAGGGTATACAAAACTTCGGCCGTGCCGAAGTTAACTTTCCCCTATTTTTATACATTTTATCATGAAGTTGTGCAAAAGTATGTAACAGGTAGAAGGAAAATTTTGCGACCCTATAAAGTATGTTTATTCTTGATCAGCATCAACAGCCGAGTCGATTTAGCCCTGTCCGTCTGTCCGTCCGTCCGTCCGTCTGTCCGTATGAACGCGTGTTTCTCAGAGACTATAAGAGCTAGAGCCACAATTTTTTGCATGTAGATAGGTGTATACCCGATTAAAAACGAGTTTGTTTCAGATTTGGAAAATTCCTCCCCCTCCCCCCTTTAAGCGCAAAAAACTGTCAGAGCCACAATTTTTAAGATAGACCTTCCAAACTTTACATATATCAAGTAAGGCCTAATCACTAAGATCGGACAATAAGCACCGAAGTTATAAGCGAATCAATTTTGCTTGTGGGAGAGAGGGGGGTCTTGCATTGTCAGTTATCGCGCGCGGCCGCATGCCATGCGTGTGTACGTATGTTAGAGTGTGTATGTGTGAGTGTGTGTATATGTGATGAAAACACAAGGAGTCAAGGGAACAGGGTATTTTGTAGTTGGGGCACTCGCCTACAGCTTCCTTACTTGTTTATTCATAAAGTAGTGCAAACGTAAAATAAAGTAAAATCAGCTTGTCAAGATGACACAGCCCCTAAGGGCCAAAGCCGAGCCTCTCTCAAACTCTTGGCTTGTGCGCTTTTAATTTTAGCAAATGCAGCCAGCTTTTGTTATCTTTTTATACTGTTTATGCTCTTCTAATAGATTTACTTAATTGATACTCCCCTCCCTGAGTCAGGGATATTTCAAATTCGTTCTACATTTGTTTTTGTATATTAAATAATTCCCGTTCTTCTGTCACATTTTTAAAAATGATTTTCCAATGATTTACGAGGCACAAGCACTTTCCAAGTGCATCTTTTATATTTCTGTTTTTCCCCCACACAACGCTCATCATATTTATAGATCACTTAGCTAATATGAACAAGTATTTTTTCTGAAAATAGAAGCGCATACAATCTTTAGGTTATTTATATTCATTACAAATTTAACGCCTTACCCGCTCTATGTTGGCAATTTATCATTTATAATTTTTCCATTTCAATCCATTAGATGGGCCGAATATTATATATGAAAATGAGCGACTAATGTTAACCATGAAACAGACAAAACAACGACACAAAAATATTGTCACAGGCGCTAATTAAAATATACACACACAGTTACATAAACATCATCAGCAACAACAGTGCCTGGCTTGCCACAACTCCCACAATGCGTCAAATGTGGCGTATACGTAATGTACATTTAAACACACACACTGCGGTTGGATAGCTTTTGGTCCTGTTTTCGTGTTATCCTTTCAGTGCGTTCGCTTAATTGAATGAAAGCAAACAAAATAAAAACACATTCACACAGCAGCGGGAAGCGAACCTCATTGGCAAACTTTACTTTCCTTGCCATGGCTGTCTGGCATTCGTGGTGATCCTTTTACTCTGCAAATCATTCAAATTACCCACAAGACGCCCTCGCTGGCGAAATGGCGCAATAAAAGTGCATTGTTTTTATTTTTAGTTCCATGCCACAGCCCGTAATGTGCGTAATGCTTTGACGTTGCCACATGTCCAGGCCGAGTCAGAAGTTAAATTAAATTTTCATAGCTGTCCGTGCTCGGTCACCGGCGTTCTCATCCCATACCACTTCTCCTTTCCACTAACTCGGCTAATCGAGTCTGTGGCTGTGTTGGTTCTACGGATCTGTGGAAGCTCTTTTTACTAGTTGGCGGAATGTAGATATTACGTGGCCATAAGGGGGAGTCGAGGATTTACAAGGGCCTTTAATGAAACATAAATATAGAAATGACAAGTAATCTTCATTTAATAAGGTCTGTTTCCATGAGGATTGTATTCCAGCTGGGTTAAATTTCACAGCGCTTTTTATACTCTGTACCAGAGGCTTGACCGACTTACTTACTTGTTATACTCTGTTCCCATTCAAAATGGAAAAAGGGAATCCTGAAGTTGTGCAAATGTATGTAACAGGGAGAAGGAAACATTTCCGACCCTATAAAGTATATATATTCTTGATCAGCATCAACAGCCAAGTCGATATAGCCTGTCCGTCAGTCCGTCTGTCCGTATAAAAGCACAGATATCAGAGATGGTAAGAGATAGAGGATTGGCATAAATGGGCAAAAACTTCTTATACTTGCAGGCAATTTCTGCTACGCCCCCTCCCGCCCCCACAACTTGGAAAAAGCGTCATATCTCCGAAAGTTTTGCACCTTTTGGACATATTTAGTAATTAGGATTATTTTTCGATCCGCCAAAGGATAGGAAAAGATCGGGTGAGCGTTGGTCAAGTTATGAGCAAAAAATTCTTGTCTGTTACAGTACAGTTGCTGCTCTGCAGCATCAAAAATCCATACTGAATCTACACTTTCGTTGGTACAGTATCGTTAGTAGGGCGGGTCAAATTGTATGGATAAGAAAAAATTGCCAATTGGTGCCAGACACAACATTTGAACTGAGTAGGGTATATAATTTTGATCTTGCTAGGCAGAATCTAAGAATTGACTTTAGAAATATGGTTTCATGGGGAAATTTTCTTAGAATTTACCGTAGATTGTGTTTCTGCTATACGCTTGGTCGATTAAAAATTTGACCCGCCCTAATCGTTAGTATTAGGGTTGCCACCTGCACGGGCCTAGGAAGTGATCGTCGGGCCGCCGGGCCAATGAAAAATTTTGCCGGGACCAAAGTCGATCGAAATGGTGTTGGAAGAAATGAAGGTCTTCACTGATTCACCGGTTTTCTATTCAATCGCAACTGATGCTTCAAACAAGGGGAACAGGAAAATGTATCCAATTGCAGTCGGATATTTTGATATCAAATGTGGGGTCAAAAATAGATTGATCGATTTTTTCAAAGATAGTAAAGAATCTTCACAAACGATATTCGATCAGCTAATGATAAGCTCGGAAAGTCGCCACCTTGAAATCGAAAAATGTAGTTTCTACTTAGCAGATAATGCACCAATGATTTATGGAAAGCAGCAAATGACAAGACTTCAAGCCATATTTTACAAATGAAATAGAAGATGAAGTTAACAAAACGATTTGGAGCTTTGTGAAAGATCAAGAGAATGAACTGAACGACAATCCTAACGAAAATTTTACGTTCCCAGAATGCTATTTATACTTCGTTCATAAGTTTATGCACCACATGACCCAAAGTCTGGAAAATGGAACAATGATGAGTACACACATTCACAGTGCAACGACTGAATTGAGAGACGGGTTGCAAACCACATTGGATGACGAGTACTTTGGATCTAAAGTCAACAAAAGTCTTCCTTATTTGACATCAACGCTCGAAAGGGAGAAACATCGATGTCTTGGAAGTAAAACATCGATGCGATATCAATGTGTTTTAAAATTTTAAGAGTTTGCCAATGTATCTTTTCAAAGCACTTTCTTGCTTAAGATTAATTAGAAACAATGTATCTGGGTTTTAGCCAAAGTGCTTATTAGCCGTTTCAAAGTCTAGGATTCAATAATCAACGAAATCAACAAAGATTTCGTACATATGGGCAGTTTTGGATACTCAGACAGACTGTTTCGATGGACTCCCATCATCTCATCAGTGAGTTTCAAGTTCTGATACCAACAAGACGTTTGCAAAATCATTTTTTATACCCTTGCAGAGGGTATTATAAAATTGTCCGGATGTTTTTACCCGCATAGAAGGAAGCATATCCGACCACATAAAGTATATATATTCTTGATCAGCATGACGAGCTGAGTTTGTTTTTTCCTGTCCGTCTGTTTCTATGCTATCTCCTCCGTCAGTTTTAAAGCTATCCTCACCAAACTATGCACGAAGTCTTTTGGTACAAATACGCTGCACATTTGTCGGAACCGGCCGGATCGGATGACTATAGCATACAGCTGCCTAAGAGAAAAACTTTTTGTTTTTAATGGAAGCGCCTCCAAAGTACGTATTTCTTAGTTTACTATCCTTTCCCATGATTTCACTAAGTTTGGTCGAAATCGGAAGACTATAGCATATAGCTGCCATAGGATCGATCGGTCGAAAAACTAGTTCTAGTGAGAAAAACTTGTTTGTTTTTAATGAAACCGTCCTTATCATTGGCTTACAATTAATTTATATACTTTTACACAATTCTTCAAAGTTTGGTCGAAATCGGATGACTATAGCATATAGCTCCCATAGGAACGACTAGTTCGAGTTAGGAAAACTTTTTTTGTTTTCAATGAAAACGTCCTTTTCATTGGCATTCACTTATTTTATATACTTTGGACACAATTTTACAAAGTTTTATCAAAATCGGATGACTATAGCATATAGCTGCAGTATGAATGATCGGTCGAAAAAGAAGTTCTAGTGAGAAAAACTTTTGTTTTAAATGGTCGCCTCCAAATTTCGCAATTAACAGTGTATTAAGCTCTTTCATGATTTCACCAAGTTAAATCGAAATTAGACATCTTTATAGTATAGATCCCATAGAAAAGTAATGTCC